>CATIWR010591934.1:0-34573 GCA_949677035.1 Omphalea diandra
AACTATGCAAACACTGCATATATGTTCAAGCATCCCAAATGCAATGGTGCAATTGTCATTGTCGTGTTTTTACAATTCACATGTCTAAATGATTATTTATCATGTGCATATGTTCATGTGAGATTTCATATCATTTGATACAGTGCATATGCTCATATGTGATTTCATGTCATTTGTGCAATGAATATATTCATGTGGTAATGCCAATGAATAGGGATATGGATGTTACATGATGGTTATGCATGTGCATGAATGTTAAATGATAAATTATGAGATATTATATGGACTATGGATCTGAATGATAGAAGTTATATATGTAAATGTAGTTTTTGGACTAAATTACTAGTTTAGAAAATGTTTAGACTTTTATTAGCCTTTTTAGCCAATAATAGCTTACTTTATGTATAAAATGTGTTCTTTGGATGGGTTTAGATAACTCTTTATATTTTTAGTATTTTTATTATATTAATGTATATTTACTACATGTATAAGGGTATGTGATGCTAAAGATTAAGGATAAGTAAGAGATGTAGTTAAGAATAACAATATCATGTGAGGGGTTTTATCGTGACTTTAATATTCATTGCATAAATGCATCATAATTTTATACATAGGCCATAGTTGGTCAAATTATATTAATATAAAAGTCATGTACATTTTATGATGAAAGGAAATGTCATTGCATAAATGTTATGTTTAAATGCCATGTGATGTAAGGATAGTTCAAGGAAGAAGTAGAAATTCAAAAGTCAAAACTAGCTATGCAAATATCATAACTTGTATAAAATGAATGATGTTATGAATGCATGACATGGTTGGTAATGAAATGCTCTTGTGTAAAAGATAAGTAAAGGTGCAACTGGTGAAACAACTCAATAGCGAGTGCACTATTGGTGAGACAACTCTCTTGTACAAGAAAAATAATTAAGCCAAGTAGGGATTCCCATGGACTTGACAATCCATATGTGCAATGGCATTCTGTGCAAATGGTGTGCCATGTAATTAAAATGTCTTCATGTTAAGGCATGTAAGCATGCATAATGGACGTATATAATTCCTCACAGAATTTCCCATAAGGAATTTACCCCCCTCTACATACACAATGTTTTAAAGGTTAAACTTATGGAGATGTTATGGATATATACTAACAGTTTGAGAGTTTGGGTTAAGCATTATGCATATATATTAAGGCACTACGATTATTTCTCACATATGCCTAAGTTATTTATGTATAAATGTCATTAAGGATTATGTGTTTAATTAAGAAATATGATTATGTATTTATGTTCTTAGTTATCTCTGCAATGTCTTTTAGTATGTTATGAAATGTCTAAAATGAACTTATATATGTGAGAGTTATAAATTAATGATTATGATGTATAATATAATGAGACTAGAATGGTATAAGTTTAAAGATGAATCCCTTGATTTTGAGGGCAATTTTATAGGAGTTTATTCTATGTATGGTTTATGAAAGAAAAGAAAATAAAAGAGTAAGAAAACAAAATGATTATGACTTATGCCATGAAAGAAATAAAACAAAAGAAAAGTAAGCAAAGAAAAAGAAATCATGTTTTAAGAAGTATTTAATCCATAACTCCCATTATTTTATCCTTTAGAATTCAAGGTAGTGTTAATATAAGTTTAAGATTTTAAATATTAAAGTGATGCAACAAAAGGCATAAGGGCCTTCTCACAAGTTAAATTAGGCTTGTTATGGGTTCTAAAGGCCTTAAGCCTTCCCATTCCTTAGCGCTAGCACGGTCCAAAATCTAGGTCGTGATAAAGTAGTATAAAAGTAAGGATTTGTATTATCGAACCTTTATGATGAAAAATATGTAAGAATATTTACCTATGAATTATGAAGATACAAAATATTTTCTCATCTTGTTAGTTTTCCCTTGAGCAAGAATTTTGTATTTAGCATTGACATGTTATGTTGTTAATGATGTGGAGCTTTACATGATAAGTATATAGAGGTAATAAGAATGATTATGGTTGAATTCATAAAATTCATGTATATCTTATGTTTTATTGTATCCCAACACTAAACCATGTTATGACAAGATAATGTTATGAAAATTTTGTTTGAATAATATGTATGTTTAGGCTTATGTTAATGAGATTAAAGTCCAAATGCATTGGTCAATGACGATTAGGTGATATTATGATATATGGAAAGAGGAATACGATGATATGATATATGTGATTGACATGTTGGCCTCGAATGGGTAATTGAATATTTATGTTAAAGATTGGCGACTTGAAAATTATTATTTTTATAAGGAGATCATACCAAAATATAAAAGAGACTGTCAAAATTTTGATAGCATTTTAGGGAATTACAATATATAAAATAGATAAAGGAATAGAAAAAAGAGAGTGGGAAAGCATAAAGATTATAAGAATGATATGATAAGCATAGAAAAAGAAGATTAAAGTGAAGAGATAGAATTATAGATAAAGTTTCCATTTATGTTTGTCCTAGAGGTCTTCTAGAGAAAGGAAGGATTATTTTTAAAAGAGACCATGAGGATTTCTTGATCATGCTATGGAATGGCCTCCCATAATCATGACAAGTTATCTCGATGTTCTAAATGAGATTTAAAGCTCAAACATTTTAAATGATTTATAGTTACATACCAGCATTTTAAATGATTTTATTTATTTTAATTCCTTCCTAACTCTAAAAGATCTTTCAAAGTGTACATGAGTTGACTTGAATCATTTATGATCTAAGAAAAGATAAGGAGAAACTAAGAGATAGATATTAAAGACATATGTAATAGTACTATGAATATTTGAGGATGAATTTTAATAAGGGAGGCATTTTGAAAAATCCTATACCCAGTTTTTGGAATTTTAGTAATTGAAGTTATTTTAAGAATGCTTGTCTCTATTTTTATATATATGATTTTGAATTTTAATGATTTAATGATGATTAGATAGGTTTTAATGTATTTAAGAGATTATTTAATGTATATGTTAGTATTTCAAAGGGAAATAATTTTATGTTAATAAGATTATTATTTTAATTAAAGTTATATAATTTATTATGAATTGAGTTTAAAGAGTTATGTTTAATGAATATTTTATATTTAATAAATCAAATATAAATAAACATATGATGAAATTTAATATTTTAGAGATGATTTTATGTAACGGATTATATTTAATAATTTAAGAAATTAAAGATATGACTCTACTTATTTAAGAATGAATTTAATTGATATTTAAAGAATTTATAAAAAAAAAACTAATTTAATTTATTGTGAGTATATGATTTAAGTAATTTTAATGCCAATTATATTATGTGAATTTATTGTGCTAGGTACATATTTAATAAATTTAATTTACTAATGTTAAGGACATTAATTTATTTTAAAGTTTATTGATTAAGTTAATTAAATTAAATCTAAAGCATTTAAATATGAAAAATTAATTTATTCATGTGAGAAGATTTTATGAATAATGAGAGATTAAATTAATTTATGAGAAATATTTTCCCTTATGAAAATAGTTAATTATGAAAAGTTAGATTATTTATATGTGAATATTTTTATTAATTTTAAGAAATCAAATTACTTATGAGATATATTTTATATTATGAGAAATAATTGATTTAAGTGAATTTAATCTTAATTTATTTAAGTGAAAATAGTGTATTTATATTTAAGAGAATTAATTTAATTTAAGTTAATCATGTTTTTTATGAAAAATAATTTAGTTATGGACAGAAAATTTACTTTTATAAAATTTAAATATTTTGTATTGTACATATTTTAATATGGAAATTTTGATTATTGTATTATTATTATTGGTTTAAAAAAAAGAAATAAAATGAAAATAAAGAAAATAAAAGCAAAGAAAAAGAATTGGGTTCATTTTGTATTAGGCCATTAGGCCGGTTGGGGGGGGTGGTTGGTTGGGGGCCAAAATGGAATCGTTTTAATGCAAACAGAGGTAGAATTTCAAACTATGATGTATCTTCAATGGCAACTCCATTACAGGTTATTCAAGTTTTTATGGAATCTCTTTACAAGCGTTTTATTGACATTTGATTTGCCTCGAAAGAAGGTCGGATGGTAGAGAAATTACTGATCAAAGTTTTTGTCAAACTTCTATTTTTGGTCGATTTCGGACAAATAGTAGTTTGTATGATGATGTCATCAATTCCTACAGACTCTAGGTAGAAAGATTTATAAGATGGCTTTAGCTATTTTTTCAACAGCCATTCATTGGCAGCGAACTCTAACCACTATGCATGGTGGTCCTACAATAGCCAGGCATGCCTAAATGGAAATTCATGTCTTGAAATCACATTATTCATGGTCACAACAGTTCAAGATTCGTGAAATTTGGAAGCCCATATAAGGTCTTACAAATTTTCATTTATTTTTAATAATTATAAATTCGGTCCTAAAATGTAAAATTAAGGTTTATGTGAGGATTACTACTAGAAAATGAGTTATATGGATGTAAAATTATTTTAGAAGAATTATTGATTGAGGAATTAGAGCTAATTATATGTAAATTGAGGTGAATTGTATTTTTAGATTAAATTGGAAAAAGATGAAAGTTTGAGAACATTTATGGAATAGGTTAAATGCGATGATCCTCTGATTTTTTAATATTATACTATTTACTCCCTTATTTTAAAACTTATACTAAAATAACCCCCTATTTCATTTTGTTATACTTTTTTAAATTATTGTTAAATTAATATGAAAAGTCCATTTTACCTCTTATTTTCATTTTAATTTTAATTTTATACGCTATCTAACTACACAAACATATCAATACCACTAGTACAACACATATCACCATCATAACCACCACAAACAACACATCATCAGCATCACCACCATAATATTACTAGCAAAACCATAGAAAAAAAGGCAAAAATATGGAAAATGAAAAATTAAGATTAACTTGTGAAAAAAGGATATAAAACTAGTAGCACTTATTTACTTATGAAATTACCACAACAATTACTCACCTTACCATTTGAAAACAATTACCAAAATCTAACCTAGAACCTACTTGTACCTATAGCATTTGAAAATAATCACAATATCTTAATTTAATACCGCCCTAACCATTAATTCAGTCCTTGCCATTATTGAAGCTATTATACCCAACTCCATAATCCATCTCTCCTTCTATTATTTAGCTTGATTAGTTATGCAATAGTGAAGAACTATATCGTTGAGTTGTTCTTCTATACGCTTCTACTGGATTTGTATGGTATATTCAGAATAGAGCTAGACGATTCAAAAGTTTCTTACTTTAGAGAGGTTTTTGGTAATCCTTTGTTCTTTATATACAATTTGGTCCTTTTACGACCAAAGCTCATGCAAGCAGTGCAGAAGATTATTGATCTAGTCAATTATTACTTGAATTGGCTATTAGATTTCAATTGAAATCATGTCTCTCCATCTACTTCCCTATTAGTGCTTGTTTCCCTTCATTAAAGGGATTATGCCATAGAAAACTAAGGTAAAAAAAATTCTCCTTCTCATAACTTTTATGATTCTAACAAAGATATTAATGAGATTTTTAGGGTGATGAAATTGAGACCTATGGCTAAGGATTTAAGTAAGTTGATAGGAAGAATCCAAATGATTTGTATATGTTTGATGATAGCGATAGGTCTGTCTTGGGTTCAGGTTCTAAGTCTAGGTCATAGCCTTAAGTTGGTAATAAGTTAGGGTTTAGCATTGGTAATATTGGGATTAAGAAGAGTAAGAGTATTTAGTAAATTAATTTTGAATTTGTTATTTAACTAATATAAAAATTAAGCTAAAACATACAGAAGGACCTCTTACTATAATAAAATTAGAATAAAGAGATGTTTTATTCTAATTTTTGAAAATGAAGGACTAAAAAGTATAATATGCAAAAATCTAAGGATTCAAAAATTTAGACCTTATGGAATTAAGGATTTTAAAGCAATTAATGGAGAATTATTAATTGTTATTATTGGATTAGGTTAGTTTAACCTAAGTCATTAACCTCTTTTGATATTGACAATAGAGATTGATCAGTACCAATAATTTCATTTAGTGTTGTTTTGCATATTATAAGTTAGTTTTTTCATTGGAAGTTGGATGAAATTCAAAATCTCCAACCTTCTAAAGTTCATCCAAATTCGCAGTGTGTATATTATAAATCGCAATGGCGAATCAGTCACAAGGATGGATGAAGTTAGGCTAGAGGAATTCGCGGGCATATTTGCAGCAGCAACATAGTCGAAGGAAGTGAGCTTGAGTCACAGAGGAATTCGTAGTGGGTATCGCATCCGAATTCGCGACCGCGACTTTCATGGTGACAAAAGAGGGAGCCAAAGCCACAGCCACAACGTGCCAAGTGTTCTAGGTAACTGTTGAACATCAAAAATCACGAGAGCAAATATTTGGTAGCGACTGCAACTCAAGGAGTTGTAGTTTTCTCACCAAACAGAGGAATTTGAGATCTGAGTCGTGCCCAAGACATAGTTATCTTGCGATCGTGACTTTGATAGTTGTTAGAATCCAACAGCTATATTTCCTAGACAACCAATATATAGCTGACACGTGGACTAGCAGTTAGACACAAACGGGGTTTTAAGCTGAAATTTTTGGCTCCACAATGGAAATTGGAAATTCGTGACCATGAAATGGTAGTAGCGACTGTGACGTCTGCCTAACAAGCATTTAATGCTACATCTGCCTAGCACATCTTAGAGATTTGTTGATAGCTTTAGACCAATATCTCTTTGGTGGATATGAACTATAAATACTCCACCTAACAGATGTAAATGTAATAGAATTCATTAATTTGTAACCAAAACTCTTGCCAATTTTCTACTCAATCATCATTCATTCTTATTTATGTGTAGTTGATTATTTGGTGTGAGTAATAAACACCATTGTAAAGAGGTTGTGAGTGATCCTAGAGTAAAAACTCTTGTGAGAGGTTTTAGTGTGAGCCTACAAAACACTTGTAAGAGGTTTTAGTGTGGGCCTACAAAACACTTGTGAGAGATTTTTTGTGTGAGCTTATAAAAAAACAAGGTGTAAGGTTTCTTGCGTGAGCCATAAACATAAGTTGTAAAAGTTTGGTGTGAGCTTAGAAACCCCAGTTGAGTTCAGTAAAACACCCAATTGTAGAGAATTTGGGAGTGGATATAAGGTTTGTTAACACCGAATGACTATAAACACTTGTGTTAATTTCTTTCTTCTCCTTCGCAACTTCTTAAACACATTTATCTTTCATTTTAATTTTTAATCAACCATTAATTCAACCCTTATTCTTGGTGCCTTAGGCCAACAAATGGTATCAAAGCCAAGTCTCACTAAAAACCTTTATTGAGTGAGTAAAGATCAATGGCACAAGAAGGAATCCATACACACCTCAAGTTTATTTTGATGGAGCAAACTATACTCATTAGAAACATAGGATGGAGATCTATATAGACACTGATGTGGTAGATCTATAGAATGTTGTTGCTAAAGAATGGAAGCCACCCACTAATGTGGTAAATGGGAGTGAAGAGCTAATCCTTAGAGAAGAATGGGTTGAAGCACACAAAAGATCCAGTGGAAAAATAAAAAAGCCATAGCAATCCTTATAAGTTCTCTCTCAAGTGATGAAATTGGAAAGGTACAACATTGCCAAACTGCTCATGGCATTTGGAAAGCATTGAAGAACTATCATGAGGGAACCACCTTGGTGAAATCCAGCTGACTTAAGATGTACATGACATAATGGAAGTTATTCTTGATGAAGGAGGATAAGAGCATAACAGATATGACAAATCGACTCTTAGTTATTGTCACCAACATGAAGAAGTTCAGTAGGGTTCTCACAAATCATGAGGTAAACTCCAAAATTCTAAAGTCTTTACCTTTTGAGAAATTTGGTGCTAGAGTATGTAACATCTAAGAGTCTAACCTGAAAATAGGGAAGGTGGCAACAGATGTTTTGATAGGCAAACTCTTGACTCATGAGTTGGCCTTAAAAAAAGATGAGGAAATGAAGAAAATGAGGGGCAAAGGAGAAAAATTTGAAAAGCACGAAAGGAAGACATTGGCACTCAAATCATCTTTAAAGAAAAAGGAAGTATAAATAACCTCAAGTGAAGAGAAGAGTAATAAGGAGAAGGAGGAACTTGCCATGCTCTCTAGGATGACCAATGAGCTTATTAGAAGAAGAAAATAAAGAAGGAACTTTAAGAAAGCAACTCCTAATCCCAAAGAAAGATCAACTGATGTCACTTGCTATGAGTGTGGCAAGCAAGGTCGCAGTAAGTATGATTGTCCCCAGCTAAAGAAGAAGAAGAAAGGGGATAAAGAGAAGAGGAAGAGCTTTAAAGCCACTTGGGATGATTGCTCAAGTAAAGATGATGAAGAAAAGGAGATTGCTAACATATGCTTTATGGCTCAAGAGGACTCTCCTATTGAGGTAAGCACTTCATCTCATTCTAATTCTAAATATGATGATTTAGATGATGTAGATGATGACCTTCAAGAAGCACTCATAATGCAATGTGACAAATATAAGTCACAGATGAAGACTTACAATAGAAAGTGCACAAAATTAGAGGATGATTACAAATCCCTTAATAACCTTGTAAGTGAATTGAAGGCTTCAAATGAAGAACTCAAAAAGTCTATGGAAAATCTTTTCAAATCATCTTCATCACTAACTTCATTAAAAAAATAGAATGACTCTTTAAAAGGAGAAGTCATTGAGCTTAGAAGCTCTATCTCTAAATTTCATAAGGGTAAGGAAGCTTTGGATACACTCATAGTATCACAAAGGCCTCCCTTGATTAGGCATGGTCTAGGCTTCAATGAAGCCTCAACATCCACAGCTACACAATATACATTTATTAGAGCCTTAACACCTCAAACTTTAAGTATTGAGGTTATTGGGAAGAAGAGTGTTTAAAGCACTAAACCCCCAATGCCTAAGGTCAAAGGGAAAGTGCAGTAAGGCTCAAAGCCTATTTCTAGAAAGGTCAATCATGCTTACATGTACAATAAGAAGCATGTTGATCCAAACACACATAAAAAATTCACATTAACACCCGTACATGCATGCTCATGTTCTCATACACAACACATACGTATGAGAAAATCCGTTACTCATACCAAAGCATTACATAGGAGGACAACATATAACTATAAACTCAAATGCCATTATTACGTAAGTTATGGAGACATTAATGTTTAATGTTATATTAGAAAGGCACACCTCAAATTGGAGGATCCTTCAAAGCTTAACCCCTTAAGACCCAAGTATGTTTGGGAACCAAATAAGAGATGAATTATTTGTGTTGTGTAGGCGTGTTTGGCAGAAACCAATCAATCAAACGATTGGTATGTAGATAGTGGATGCTCAAAATACATGACGGGCAATAGGAAGTTATTGATGGCCCTAAAGGAAAAAGAAGGTGGTAATGTCACACTTGGTAACAATGCTAAGGGTAAGGTAATTGGCATTGGAACCATTAGTAAGAATGGTTGCTATTTAATTAATGATGTTTTGTTAGTTGATGGCTTGTAACATAATTTGCTTAGTGTAAGTCAATTATGTGACAAAGGTAATAAAGTTACCTTTGACCCTAGAGAATGTTGAGTTATAACATTAGTGGATAATAGGATTATTTTCAAGGGTAATAAGAAAAGCAATACCTATCTAATTGACTAAAACAATTTGCCTAACCAATCTCTTAAGTGTCTTATGTCTCTTAGTAGAAGCTTGGTTATGGCACAGAAGACTTGGACATGCTAGCATGGAGCTCTTATAAAGCTTATCTAAAGAAAAGCTAGTGGAAGGTCTTCCCAAGCTAAGTTTCTCAAAAGACAAGACAAGTGGTCCTTGCCAAATGGGGAAGCAACATCAATCTTCCTTCAAAGCTAAAAATGTTGTAAGTTCATTTAGACCCCTTTAATTAATTCATATTGACTTGATAGGACCTACTAGGAGTGCTAGTTTAGGTGGAAAACATTATGCACTAGTTCTAGTTGATGATTATTCTAGGTTTACTTAGGTATCCTTTCTAGCTCATAAGTATGATACCTTTGATGCTTTCAAAAGCTTTACAAAAGAATTCAAAATGAAAATGATTACTTCATTTCTTCTATAAGAAGTGACCATGGAAACAAATGTCAAAATGAAGCTTTTGAATCTTATTATTTAGAAAATAGGATTTTCCACAATTTTTCAACCCCTAGAACACCACAACAAAATGGTGTTATAGAGAGGACAAATAGAACACTAGTAGATATGGCTAGAACTATGCATAATGAGTATTCTTGACCAAATTACTTTTGGACCGAAGCCATTAATACTTTGTGTTATATTGCAAATAGAGTTTTTAAAAGACTCATTCTAAATAAAACATCTTATGAGCTATGGAATGGTAGAAAATCCAAGAAATCATGCCTAAGAGTATTTGGATGCAAGTGCTAAATTTGTTTCAAAAACTAATAAGGGTATATTCTTAGGTTATTCCACCTCTGGCAAGGCCTATCAAATCTTTAATAAAAGTTCAATTATTGTTGAAGAGTCTATGCATGTTGTATTTGATGAATCTAATAAACTTGATCTTGAGAAAGGTTCATTAATTGATGATCTTATAGGTTATTTTAAAAAATTGGATTTGGAGCACACTGCAAGAAAGGAAGACAAAGATAAAGATAAAGGTGAATCGTCAAAAGTGGATGAAGAACCATATTATCAATAAGAATCATTACCAAGTCAAGATTGGAGATTCTCTAAGCATCACCCCAAAGACTTAATTATTGGTGATACATCAAAAGGTGTAAGTACTAGATCTCAACTTAATCTTTTAGATAATAACCTTGCCTTTGTTTTTCAATTTGAGCCAAAATCAATTGATGAGAGGCTTTTAATGATGAGAGTTGGGTGATTGCTATGCAAGAGGAACTAAACCAATTTGAGAGAAACAATGTATGGAAACTTGCTCCTATGCCTAAAGATCACTCAATTGTAGGTTTCAAATGGATGTTTAAAAATAAGTTAGATGAGCAAGGATTCATCACTAGGAATAAAGCTAGATTGGTTGTAAAAGGTTACAACCAAGAGGAAGGCATAGACTTTAATGAAACTTATTCCCCTATTGCAAGGTTAGAGACCATTAGGATTCTTTTAGATTATGCATATCATATGAATTTTAAACTTTTCCAAATGGATGTCAAAAGTGCTTTTCTAAATGGAGTTATTGAGGAAGAAGTTTATGTTAAATAACCTCTTGATTTTGATTCACATAGTTTCCCATATCATGTTTTAAATTGAATAAAGCCTTATATGGGTTGAAACAAGCTCCAAGAGCTTGGTATGACAGGCTTAGTTCATTTCTTTTGAAAAATGATTTCAAAAAGAGAAAGGTGGACACAACTTTATTTATGAAAAGGTATAAACATGATACATTAATAGTATAAATTTATATTAATGATATCATTTTTGGCGCTACTAATGAATCTCTTTGTGAGGATTTCGCTAATTGTATGACTAGGGAATTCAAGATGAGCATGATGGAAGAGCTCAAGTTTTTCCTTGGTCTACAAATCAAGCAAACTAAAGAAGGGATCTTCATCAACTAAGCCAAATACACAAAGGACACACTTAAGAAATTTGGCATGGATGGATGCAAAGTAACAAAAACACCCATAAGTGGTACCATCAAATTGGACAAAGATGAATCAGGTAAGACAATTGATGAAAAGAGATATCGAGGTATGATCAATTCTCTGCTCTATCTTATTGCTTCTAGACCTGATATTATGTTTAGTATATATATGTGTGCTAGATTTCAATCTTATCCCAAAGAACCACATTTAAATGTTGCTATTATTATGTTTAGTATATGTATGTGTGCTAGATTTCAATCTTGTCCTAAAGAATCACATTTAAATGTTATCAAAAGGATTTGTAAATATTTACGTGGCACTTTATACTTAAGTCTATGGTATCTTAGAGATTCATCTTTTAGTCTCATAAGATACTCGGATGCGGATTACGCTGGAGTCTATTAGATGGGAAGAGCACTTTTGGAACTTGCCAATTTATAAGAGATTCTTTGTTTAGCAAGAAGCAAGTTTCAGTTGCCTTATCCACCACTGAAGTTGAGTATGCAGTTGCGGATTGTTGTTGCACCCAAGTGCTTTGGATGAAACAATAATTAAAGGATTACAATAAAGTTGTTGATCACATTCCTATCAAATGTGACCACACTAGTGCGATTAATCTCTTTAAGAATCTCATCCAACACTCTAGGAATAAACATATAGATATTAGGCATCATTTTCTTAGAGATCATATCCAAAATGGTGATGTTGTGTTAGAATTTACAAACACAAATCATCAACTTGCAGATATTTTCACTAAACCTCTTAATGAAGAAAGGACGAACTCCATTAAGAGAGAATTGGGAATGCTTGATGGAAGCTCCCTAAAGTGAAATGCTTGATCTTTGTTTGATTGTTATATATTTGGTTGTATGTGATATTTATCATTGGATGTCTCTATTATAAATGCAATTATGCTTTTTTATGTCAATTTGCATAAATTAAAACATCAATATATTAAGTGGATCACAACTTGAAACGTCAAATTTTGCTTGTTCATTATTATCCTTCTTGCCTTATAATTCGCGATTGCTATCCTTGATTCACGATCGCGAATTATAGGTTCATCTTACCTAGCTAACAACCATCAATTCACGGTTGCGACTTTTGCTCTCCACCTTGAATTCTGCCAAAAATTTAAATTTCTGACCATTGCCTGTTATTCATTTTTTATAAATAATGGTCACAACTTTTATTCATTTATCCGTTATATTTCACCTTGAATTCAAATTTTTTGTTCATTACTCATTTTGCAAAAATAGCGGTCGTAACTTTTAATTAGCGATTGCGATTTCTAGTAACTGCCACACATTAATTTGATTTGACTGCCAACCTTTTCCAACCCTTCGTTAATGACATTCTAGTCATTTCTAGTCGTCTATACACCCTTTCTATGGCTATATAAATCCTATAAATAGTAATTTTCATCACTACATCCTACACCAAATCATCTATCTTCTCTCATACTCTCAAACCTTTCTAAATCTTTTTACTCTTCCCAATGGCTCCTAAGAAAGCTTCAAGAGCAAAGAAGGGCAAGGCAGTAGCCTAACCCTCTGCACCGCTAGCCCTACATCAAATGAAAGGGACTACAAAAGAGGAAAAGGATCACTATAAAGCCAATGCCTCTAAAATCATCCTTCTAAACAAAATTCCCTCTACCTTTCTTCTAGAGTCTCTTGGGATCAATGATGTGATTCATGTGTTTCTCTCTAACTTAGGATGGAATGAATTCATCTTTCAAGATAAACCTGAATATGAAGCGATCGTAAGAGAATTCATGTGTACGGTAACGCTTAGTTGCAAAGCTGAATCCGTGTCGAACAATATGGGTTAGTTTTTCATGCTTTTGGAGATCCTTACTTTATCACTTTTGATCAATTATCCAACCTTTTCAATCTTCAAGTTACAGATAACATTCCATTCATTATCTTCGCACTTGATGTTATTTACTCTAAATTTTGGTCCGAAATTTCTATCAAGACTTAACATGATCCCAAAACTTCATTAGCCAAATACATTAAAACCCTTCCTTTTTTGTTACTTCACCATATCATCACCTTCTCCATTAACACTAGAGGTGATGGTAATGAGAAAGTACCTCAAAAGGACCTTGAATTTCTTTTTTTTTCTTGTGAAAAACAAACCTATCCAATCTAGTCGCTACCTTGTGGATCAATTGATCTGCATGAGCACTAAACCTAAGAGCCAATTTCTCTTTCTTTCCCATGTAACTGCTATCTATAGATTTGTTAGTGCTCTTAATGAGGAAAATCAAAAATTCCTTACTAAGAAACTCCTTCCTTCCCAAAATTTTATGAACCTCACTTATCTTATCAATGCCAAAGCCAATCACTCAGACTCCTATGCCTATACTTGTGGTACTTTTGGAGCTAAAAAGATAAAAACATCTCAAGCCTCTAAAAGAAAAAGACTTGTCATGAAGAAAGGAGCAATACCAGTCCCACCTCCTCAACCAAAATCTAAGTCTAAACTTTCTTTTGCCACCATCAACCAAAAATTGGATAAGGTGATGCGGATGTTGAAGAGGAGATTTATCCTTATTTCTCACCTCCACAATGATCTAGTGGACTTGCAAGAGAAGATGGGTGTTCCTTGCTACCATTTTCTCAATTTCATGGATTATGAGCATACACCAGAGGAGGAAGACAACCAATAGGTTGAAGATGGAGACGAAGCTGAAGGAGAAGGCGACAATGAAGAGCAAGATGATTATGAAGATGATGATGATTCTTTAATCTTTTAAACTAGGATTTCTTTGCATTTTTCTGTCTTTGATGTAAAGTTGTTGATCCCACAACTTATAAATAAATAAAATGTTTGTTTTGCAATCCTTTGTCTCATCTGTTATGTACTTGAATTTATTTTTATGATGATTGCAACTCTTATGTTTATTGTCATTCTTATGATTCTATGAATTCATATTTGCTCCTTATGTTCACTTTATCTCATCTTCATGCATTTTACTTGCTCTTCTCCATTTACCCTCTTATTGATCTTGCCAAAGGCGGAGAGAATTACATGGAGAAAATAATTTGGAAGAGAAAAGTATAAGTTGAGGGGGAGCATTGTTTGTCACTCATACTTAAAATTTTACTTTGATCATTAACTAGAAATTTTTTAAGTACTCATTGAATCATTCACCATTCCAACTTAACATCTCATGCATCTATTATCCCATAAGATTAATCTAAGTTGTCAAAATCAAAAAGGGAGAGATTGTTAGACTATGTAAGTTTAACCTAAGTCATGAACCTCTTTTGATCTTGACCATAGAGATTGATCAGTACTAATACTTTCACTTATCAGTACTAATTCACATTGGGTATCGCATCTAGATTTTCGATCGCGACTTTCATAATGAAAAAGGAGGAATTCAAGCCACAACCATAACGTACTAAGTGTCCTAGGTAACCATTGAAGATCAAAAATGCCAAGAGCGAATATTTGGTAGCGACCGTGACTCAAATAGTTGTAGTTTTCTCATCAAACAGAGGAATTCACGATCTCAATCGTACCCAAGACATAGTTATCTTGCAACCATGACTTTTGACAGTTGTTAGAATGCAACGACTATATTTTCCTAAATAACCAATGGACAGCTGACACGTGGACTAGCAGTTAGACACAAATGGAGTTTTCCTCTGAAATTTTCAGCTCCATAATGTAAATTGGAAATTCACGACCACGAATTGGTAGTAGCGACCGCAATGTTTGCCTGATAAGCATTTAATGCTAAATCTACATAGCACATCTTAAAGATTTGTTGATAGTTTTAGACCAATGTCTCTTTGGTGGATATTAGCTATAAATACTATACCTAATAGATGTAAGTGTAAGAGAATTCATTAATTTGTAACCAAAACTCTTGCTAATTGGCTACTCAATCTTTCATTCTCATTTTTGTATAGTTGATTATTTGGTATGAGCAATAAAAGCCATTGTAAAAAGGTTGTGAGTAAGCCTAAAGTAAAAACTCTTATGAGAGGTTTAGTGTGAGCCTACAAAACACTTGTGAGAGGTTTTAGTGTGAGCCTACAAAACACTTGTGAGAGGTTTTTTGTGTGACCCTAGAAAACACAAGGTGTAAGGTTTCTTGTGTGAGCCATAAATAAGTTGTAAAAGTTTGGTGTGAGCTTGGAAACACCAGTTGAGTTGAGTAAAACACCCAATTATAGAGAATTAGGGAGTGGACGTAGGGTTTGTTAACACTCGAACCACTATAAACAATTATTTTAATTTCTCTCTTCTCCTTCACAACTTCTTAAACACATTTATCTTTCATTTTAATTTTTAATCAACCACCAATTCAACCTCCCTTCTTGGTGCCCTAGGCCAACAGTTATGAATATAATTTAGGTTATTATAATGAAATAAGGAATAATAATGTCACTTAAGGATGTAATATAATAAATGGACTAAATTGACAAATTTAGAAAAGTTTGAGAATTTAAAGGATTAAGATGTTTAATATGGAATTAATGATAGGTATGCATGTACATGAACGTTAAATGATAAATTATGAGATATTACATGGATTATTTACTTGAATGACAAAAGTTATATATATATATATATATATATATATATATATATATATATATACATGTGTGTGTGTGTGTGTGTGTGTGTAATTTTTAGGCAAAATTGTAAGTTTAGACAAAGTTTAGACTTAATGTCCTTATGAGCCTTTTTGGCCAATAATAGCTTACTTTATGTATAGAATATGTTCTATGATAAGCTTAGATAACTCTTCATATTTTTAATATTTTTTATTATATTGATATAGATTTATTAAATGTTTAGATGTATGTGATACTAAAGATTAAGGATACGAAAGAAATGCAATTAAAGATAGTCATATCAAGTAAGGGGTTTTTTCATGGCTTTTAATGTCCATTGTATACATGCATTATAATTTTACATATAGGCCATAATAGGTTAAAATATGTTAATATAAAAGTCCTATGAAAGGAAATGTTATTGCATAAATACTATGTTTAAATGTCATGTGATGTGAGGATAGTTCAAGGAAGAATTGAGAATCCAAAAAGTCATAACTAGTTGTGCAAGGATTATAAATTGTATGAAATGAATGAATGTTGTGCGTTCATGACAGATGTAACACCCTAAACTTAGGGCCTTCTTTATCTCATTTAATCTTCTTTTAACCCGGATAGTGAAGTCTAGCAAAATGAAGCCCTATCAAACTTTGTCCGCAGATCTCCTATATATATATATATATATATATATATATATAAAACTTTTAATCAAATACTTTACTGAAAATAAAAATACCAATAAATTGTATAAGTAAGAAAAATAAATTTTAAAATTCCTTTAAGATAACATACTGATTGATATCTTCTCAAAATCCAAAAGTCATCATAGAATAATTATCTCATTGGATAAAAGATAATTTATAAAAACTATATCATTTTCTAATACTATCAATCTTTTGAATCCAAAACAAAATAGTTAAAATCGTCAATAAATGTAAAATTAACTAACTATACTAACAAAATCACATATGCACTCAATTATGCACTCTACCAATCCTAGCAAGCAATGGGTGTGAAGACATCTACTTGCAGTCCAAAGCATGAATCACGTTCATACACATGTAGATATAATGCCTCCAACAAGCAACCATCCATTATACACTCTAAGAGCAAGTGTATGCAACACGTGTATATTGAGTGTTAATTCAAACATAATTGTGTGCAAATTTGTGTATTGTCTGACATCCAAAGTGTGATCACATAAACAACATAATTGAGTGCATACCCATTTATCTAACTATAACATTACTCATCTCATAAACTAAAATTCAAATTAACATTCTAATTTAAAATTATAATAGAACATAATTTTATTTAGCAATTCCAAAATATCCATATCCATGTCAATTTCAATAGAACAAAGTTTAATTTCAAATTTTCACATTTAAAGAATTATTCTAAGAGAAAGCAAATTCTAAAGTCATACACAAAAATAATAAAAATTCAATTCTATAATATTATAAATATATCAAATCTCTAAAATTTAAAATCAAAATAATCACTTCATAAACGTTTCTAAAAGATAATCATTTAATTTAAATCAATTCATCACTTGGAGCCAATTCAAAACATACTTATTCACTCACCAAAAGTAATTATTTCATAAACCATTCTTGAAAAATGATCTTTAAATCTAAATTCAATTTTCAACATATAATAATAATTAAAAAAATTACATGTTTTTAGGTTTATCCACACCTGGAATGCAGGGCTAAAATCGAAAATTCTCTCACTCCGATGGCTAACTTCATTCCCAAGAAAATTTTTCATTCATTAATCCTATATTCATATATAAACATACTTTGGAAACCACTTTTATTTACCCCCTAGTATTCTTATATAATTCCAATCTCATTCCTATTAATTTTATTTATTTATCCTTTATTTCAATTAATTAATCCTACAGAAAATTTGGTAAAATCTCCCCTATAAATTGAACTATATGCTTGTAAAACGAGTCTAATTCCTACAATAAATCACAACACACATTGATCATCCGAGGGCCTCCATTCATTATATTTATCCTCCACTTCAATTGTCTACAATTTCATTAAATTCAAAATAAATATCTAAAAGTCTCAATCAATTATCTTATTCATAATTTTCAACTAATAGACACACACATACACAAAAATAAAGCCAAAGCAAAAACAAGCTAAAATATTGATGTGGCTAAATTTCCTTGAGTTTGGCTTTGTTTAAGCTCATATAACAAGTTATTCTTATGAATTGATTCATTCATTCATTGATTTGTAATGTTTTTTGCATTAATTATTCTTTTTATTTATTGATTCATTAAATCATCATTTTTCTAATTTTTTAGAAATTTAATTTATCATCAACTAATATTAAAGTAATTATGAAATATTTAATATTTATATTTATTGTAAGATCAAACACTTAATTTTAGTATTAATAATTAATTTTAATTTATATATGAAATAAATTTTAATTTTCGTATATAATATAAAAAATTACATATATAAGATGTAATTTTTTAAAATTACTTTAAAAGATTTTCTAAATATTTTTTAAATTTTAAAAATTCAATTAGATGAAATTTATTATATATAATAAAATTGAAGTAGTGGTAAACTTTCATCTATGAATTAACATATGACCCTTTTTCATTTAGATTTTTTTTTTCTACAAAACTTTAAAGTATTCTCACACCTATATGTATAAAACTTTATTGATATAATTTATTTAAATTTAATATAAATATAATTAAATTTTAATTAAAAGTATAAAAAGAAAATTAATAAAATAAAATTTAAATTATTAACTTTTAGTAATTAATGATTGAAAATAATTATTAAAAATATCTTCAATAATAAAAATAATAAAAAGTAATAAGAGAAAAATTCTCACAATCTAGATCCACAAATGATTAACTTAAGAATCAAGAAAGAGAAAATAAAAATTATTAAATTGTGATTAAGATTTTTTTAATTTATAGAATATTTTTCTATAATGAAACCTAATATCATTATTAGTTAAGGTATTAGTAGTATATTAAAATTAAAAATAATATATATATATATATATATATATATATATATATATATTAAATTTTTTTATTAATTTAAAAATTCACCTTTCATCTACATATATATCACATTGAAATGTAGATGAAAGGTGAATTTTTAAATTAATAAAAAAAATTTAATATACATATTTATATTATCAAGAATATTCAATTCTATTGATATGCATTCATATTTTTCTCAATCAATAAAATTTAGTTTATTATTTCTTTAATTAATCCTTTTAAAGTCTTATATATATATATATATATATATATATATGATCTTAGAAATTATTAATAATGACTATTTATCATTTATCAAGTTAGTCATACAAAATTATTTATGATGAACATTTATCATTTTTTAAATTAATAATTTAATAAATAAATGTCTAACAACAATATATTATTGTTATATTATATTAATTATTTGAAAATTTATAAAGTAACTAATTAAAAAGAAAAATATATAAAAATAAAATATATACAATAAAAGAAACATTTTAAAGAAATAAAATTAATTTTTTATCTAAATCAAATGGTAAAATATAAAATAATTTATATAATATTTGTTTTGATGTTCCTATATCTAAGATAAAAATAAGATGAAAATTTACTTAGTTATTTTTTAAAAAAAATTTTACACTAATTCGTGCAATACGCGAGTTTGCGACTAGTTCTCTAATATTCATCAATAAACTCTAAAATTCTATTTTGATCATAATATTGTTAAATAACACCCATATTCATCACTATTTATTATTAATCTCTTTAAATCTAATTAAATCCTCCAATTCAATAAATTTTTTCTAACTACATTTAAACCTCAAATTAACTTAACTACCCTCACTATTTTCTATTGATTTCATAAAATACCTTAACAATTCCATAATCCTTAATAATTATAATTAACTTACTTAATTCTCATGGTCTAATTAAAATCACCATTAAAACTTTATTCTTTTATCCTCTAATTAATTGACATCATCATATATCTACCTAGTCCATTTTCATGTCATCAAATGTCCAAATAACATTAATTTCATGATTTTGGACCTAAATCATATTTACGGAAAAATAGACAAAAATTCATAAATCTCATCGGAATATCTATAATTCATGAAAATTACACTAACGCGATTAGGATTAAGAAGAGCACGTTCTATCCTAATTCGCCTCATCGACCTCATTAGTGATACCTTCGAAACCATAGCCTATGCTAGCCAAAGATCATTACCTATTGTAGTTGAAAAGACTACCAAAGTTTTCTTGGAGATCATCCGCCCAAGAGTTCATAAGAACTTACGATATCATCATATAAGCTACAGTTTATCCAAAATCTCAAAAAAACTAAGCTTCGAAAAAAAAATTGATCGGCTGCTACATTGCCATCTGACCTCTATTCTGAATGAATAAGGTATCCATGGAAAGCTTATAAAGAGAACTTTTCATAGCAACGTGAATCACTCAAAATGGAGCTACAATTGAGGAGATATCGTTATTTGAAAATTTTGCCCCTATTCGTCAAAATTCTATTGAATTCTGCCATTTTTGCTTGCAATACTAGCGATGGTCAAGCTGGGGGAGGTTGTCGATCATAGGCAAGGTGATTGATGGTGGTGGCCAACCTCTTCTCCCTTTCCCTCTCCCTCTCCCTCTCTTCTTTTCTCCCTTTTTTCCTTCTTTCATTCATTCCTTCCTTTCATTTTTTCTTCCTTTCTTTCCTTCCTTTCTTTTTTTTCTTCCTTTTCTTTCTTTTCCTTGTTCCCAATTCTTCCATGGCTTTTGAAAAATTTAGGTTTGATTTGTCCCATGTGTAATCACAAGCACCCAAAACTCTTTTTAACATAAATTTATTATTATAAATACATAAATATACATAATTAAAGACTCTCAAAATTAATTCAACTATATTTATGCATAAGCTAAAATAATTTTCTTCATGAAACACTATTTTAATAATTGAGTTTCATTTTAAAATACTTTATTCTTTTACTAACTCTACTTAAATAAAATCTCATTACAATTACATCATGCAAAATTTAATATTGAAACACACTTAATATACTTATATTGATAATTATAATTATTATTACCTTTACAAATTTTCACATGAATAACATGATTAATTTTCAAACTTAGAAATACAATATAACATCTAATCACATGTACTTAATAAATTGAAAACTAACTTTAAAATATTTTGCTATTCTTAAAATTAAATTAATTAGTATACTAATTACATACACACATACCCAAATCATTTTCTCTGATATAAATTACTCTTATATTATTTAAATATTCAAATTGAATATAAAGTTGATATTAATTGCCAATAAATATATTTTAATAACTCAAATATTCATGGCTCTAGAGAATATATAGTTTGCAAATTTTGGGGTGTTACAATAGGGCTGGTGAGGAAACTCTCCCGTGTACGAGATAAGTAAAAGAGGCAACTCTCCTGCGAGTGCATGACTAGTGAGGCAACTCTTTTGTGCGAGAAAGATAAGTAAACCAAGTAAGGATTCCCATGGACTTGGCTATCCATATATGTAATGATATGTTATGTAAATGTTGTATGCAAATGATGTGTCAAGTGGTTAGAATTGCATTCGTGTCAAGGCATGTGTGTTAGTTATATCCCCTAGGCTAATTACTATAATGGATATTTTTTAATGTCATGGTTGCATTTTTATTAAATATCTCTTTCATATCTTATTTAATGGCTAAATGATAAATTGCATAAATAGTTAATTCTACCTAAGGTCATTAAGTATGTGACTTGATAGTAAGGAATTCTATTTTAAATTATCCATAATTGGTCATTATTGTTAGGATATCAATGAATGAAGAATGGTATATGTTTGATTAATGACTATATTTTACTGGTCATGGATATGCAATATTAAGTCAAACACATGATAAATATTTAAGAAACATTGTATTGAGCCAACCCACTATGAGAACACTGCATGGATAAATTGTCATAAGCAATTCTCATGTAATAATATTAACTTAATCCTCTGACTAAAAATTACCATGGATTCCAATATGATGAACTTCATGTTTTAGTACAGTCCAACATTATTGTAAAAAGGAATTTTAACAGGATGATCATAAAAATGAATATTGGACAAGAAGTGAATTGTAAAAAGGAATATTACTGATTGAGAAGGAATTGGTCCCACATATATTTATGAGAAATCTATCTCTAGGCCCCTCAATAAGTTAGACTGAAGAGATTGCAGGGCCATGCAAAAATGAATTGGTAAAGGTTATCAATGTCATTTTACATCGGTCTACTTAGTGATCGAGAAATCATTGAACTATATAAAGATGACATAATTCATGCCTTATGTTTAATTGAGATATAATATGACAAAAGGATTATAATACTATTTATAAGATAGGCTACTATTTATAGGATAGGTTAGATCGAATTACTGACCTTCACATTATTTGGGTAGTCATAATATCTTACTAAAGGCTACTTATGACTTATGGGCCAAAAATAAATTTTGGGCCACTACTAACATTATTTAAACATATAAGGTCACAACTTAAAATAGGCCTAAAAGTGAAATTATTTTACAACTTTTCTCTAAATAAGATAATTAGAGATATTATTTAAGATATTTAAATATCTATTTTGTTTTAAAATTTAAAACTAAATAGAATATTATCTTATCTACATCTCCAAAGATACATAGTTGGCATGTATATCTTAATAGTTAAGATAGATTAATGTTTTTAGTGTTTTCTGATATTGTGAGTGAACATTCTCAAAAAAGGTTTTAGAGAGAGAAAAACTCTAGGGCCAACACATTATCCGATTTGGAGATTTCCTATTCATGTGGATATCTACAGAGGATGTTAACCCTTTAGTAACGTATAGATCGGACACCAAGCTTGAGGTAGGGTGTTACTAGTGTAAACTCCCTCTTCACTTTCAAACAATTTTGCCTTTCTTGTTCAAACTAGTAAGATTTTATATCCCTTTTGTTAATCTAATCGAATTGCATGGATGTTCAGTGGATTTCATATGTAGAAAATTTTTGTTTTACTACTATGCTCATTCTACAAAAGCCAACAATGTGAGCATGCATAATGAACATATAGAATTCCTCATTGAGTTTTGCATAAGGAACTCACCCTCTCTACATACATATTGTTTTGCATGTTAGACTTACAAAGATGCTACAAATATATGCTAGAAGTCTGAGAGTTTAGGTTAAACATTATGTCCATATGTTGAGGCACTACGGTTGTTCCTCATAGATGCCTAAGTTATTTATGTATAAATGTCATTAAAGATTATTTATTGTTATGTATTTTTTTTAGTTATCTTTACAATGTCTTTAAGTATGTTATGAAATGTCTAGAATGAACTTATATATGTAAGTTATATGTTAATGATTATGGTGTATAATATAGTGATACTAGAATGGTATAATTTTAAGAATGAATCCCTTAATTGAAACAATTTTACAAGATCTTATTCTATATATGGTTTATGAAAGAAAAGAAAGAATAAAAAAATAAAATGATTATGATTTATGTCATGAAAGAAATAAAAGAAAAGAAAAGTAAGAAAAGAAATAACATGATTTAAAAAGTGTTTAATCCATAACTCCAATTATTTTATTCCTTAGAATTTAAGGTGGTGTTAATATCAGTTTAAGATTTTTAATATTAGAGTTATGTTACAAAGGCATAATGGACCTTCCCACCAGTTAAATTAGGCTAGTTATTGTTATCCAAGTCATGACAGATTTGCTATGTAAGTGTTGTATGTAAATGATATAACATGTAGTTGGAGATGTATTTTTATAAAGACATGTGAGGATGCATATGGACATATAAAATCTCTTATTGAATTTCCCACAAGACTCACCCCCAATACATAGTTATTTTGTAGGAAAGATATAAATGATGGCTCAGTTGATGGTTGGATGCTAGAAGTATAAGGATTAAGATTAGGTAACAAGTGTCACGTACATGTTAAGGCACTACACTTATTTCTCATAGTTGCATAAGTGATTATGTATAAATGTTATTAAGTATTATATATGATTAAGAAACATGATTATTTTAAATTCTATGTTCTTAGTTATCTTTATAATTTCTTAAAGTATGTTATCAAATGTCTAAAATGAGTTTCTACACTTGAGAGTAAAATGTTAATGACTATGGTATATAATGTAATAAGATTATATGTGAAATAATTATATGTTAATAATTATGATATGCAATGAGACTAGAATAATGTAAGTTAAGAATGAATACCTTAATTTTAAAGATTGTTTATAGGAGCTTATTTTATATATGATTTGTCATGAATGAAAAGAAAAGAAAATTAAGAAAAAAGAAAAGATAAAAATACCATATATTAAAGACTAACTCCTATTATTTTATTCCTTAGAAATTAAGGCGGTGTATTAGAAATTAAGGTGGTGTTAATAGAAGTTTAAGATTTTCAATATCAGAGTTACGCAATAAGAGCCACAATGGACCTTTTCAACAGTCGAATTAATATTGCTACGAGTTTTATAGTCCTTAAACCTGCACATTCCCAAGAGCTAATACAATATGAAATTTGGGTCATGAGACCTAACTTCTAGGTTAACATTATTCCATCCATTTATAGGTATCCCATCTACTTTTAATTAAAGAATGAAATTTCCCTAAAAAGGAGATATTGTGACTGTATAGAAAGAGGTGAAACAATGAATGCTCTAAATATGGCAGCTTCATAATCAAGAGGGTTTCAGGTAGCAAGCATATTCGAAGATGGAAGGGATCCTAGGGTTAATCAAATGATGAAAAAGATGGGACTTTCTTTCTAGACAAGGATTAAGGAAGCATGGTATATAAATTTTAGAATTTTTAGAATTCTCTAATTAGAAAAACAAGTTTGGTCTAGGTATATTGAGGCTAAAGATAAGCTAAAGGTGAAAGATACAAGGGATCTATCGTCAGAGTATTTTGCCAAAAGAGAGAAGTAGTACAATTGATGGATTCTAAATTTAAGGAAGTGAAAGAGCTAAGCTACATAATTTTTTTATGATCTAGAAAATAGAAAAGTAATACATCCCTATATATTCTCATATAAAACCCATTATGTAGAAATTGAGGCGATTAAGGCTTGAGTGGGCTCAATTGGTAAAGGATGAGATAGAAAAGTGTATTAAAGTAAAATTTCTAGAAGTGGTGGATTATCCAAAATGGTTGGCTAATGTTGCCCCAATATTTAAGAAGGATGGTAAGGTTTCACATTTGTGTTGATCATTGGGTCCTAAACAAGGTATGCCCAAAGGATGATTTCCTTTCCCACATATTGATTCTTTAGTAGATGGAGCTATTTAGAGCAAAATCTATTCTTTTAAAGATGGGTTTACAAGTTATAATCATATCCTAATCTCCATTTAGATAAAGCTAAATCAATATTCACCACAAGGGTTATGCCTTTCAGGCTCAACAATACAATGACTATTTATTAAAAGATGGCCACTATTCTTTTTTATGATTTGTTCCATAAAAAATTTAATGTATATATAGATGATATGATGATGAAATCTAAAACTAATGAAGGACACTTTAAAGCACTAAAAAAGTTTATATAGAGACTTAATAGGTATAACCATAGATTAAATCCAAAGAAGTATGTGTTTGGAGTCACTTCAGACAACCTGCTAAGTCATGTAACTAGGTAGAGAGGAATTGTGATAGACCTAGATAAGATAAAAGGGATTCAAAAGATACAACACCTGAGATAGAAAAATAGATTTAAAGGATTTTTAGGACATATCTAGTATATTCGTTATTTCATTGCTTGTTTGATTACCATATGTCAATTGATCTTTAAGTTGCTGAAGAATGACCAACTTGTCATATAGAATGAATAGTATTAGCTAGCTTTTAATAAGATCAAGAAGTATTTCTCTAGCCCACCAATACTAAAACCACTATAATGTAGGAAACCTTTATTATTATATTTAGCTATTAAAGAAAAATCCATACTATAATTTTAACTTAGGAGGATGACGTTCAAGTAGAGAATGACATATATTACCTTAATAAGAAGCTTTTTCCATATGAGGAAAAGTATATTTATAGAGAATACTTCTTTAGCAATGACATGATAGAGAAGACTTATTTAGCAATGATATGTGTAACTAAAAATTTATTACATTAGTTTTAGTCTTATAAAGTGGAAATGGTTTCAAGGTTAGATGTCATGAAATACTTGTCTAATGCCCCTTCTCTTACAAGGAAATTGGCAAAATGGTTTATCTTACTAATTTAGGTTCATATTAAATACATTACTAGAAAGACTAATACGGGACATGTAGTGGTATAATTTTTGACAAAGTCTAATGGGGGAAGGAGAGACCTTAGATATGAATTTCCTTTATCAAGTTTAGAAAATGTACTTTGATGTAGCACTGAATAAATGAAGGGCTTGAATTAATGTAGTTCTCTTGTCACATAAAGGGGAAACATTTTTTATAGCTAAGAAGTTAAATTTCAAGGTGATTAATAATATGGTCAAATATAAGGCTTGCTTTTTTAAAATATAAACTATTATAATGATAAGAATCATGGAACTAAATGTATTAAGAGACTCCATGTTAGTCATTTCCCAAGGTATAGTTGACTGGGATTCCAAGGAAGAGAAATTAAGGCCTTATTTGGATTATCTAAAGGTTATACTCTAGAACTTTAAGAAGTGCACTTTTTTAGGGATGAAAATACTATGGCAAATTGTTTAATGACCCTAATATCGATGTGAGATGAGCTAATAAAAATGCCAACGAAACCATTTGTGGTCACTAAGGCTTAGATTCCATATTATTTTGGAGAATGTATAATGCAGAGGACTTTAAATGGTAAGGGATGATTTTATGATATCTAGAGGTATCTAGAGATGAGAGAATACCTATATGAGCCAAATTAAAGCACTAATAACACAATATGTTGATTAGGTTTTTAGTTTATGAAGAATGCTAGATAGTATTTAGCTTGAGTGTTTTATTGACTAAGACGCCAAACAAGTGATGAAGGAGATGCATATAGGAAGTGTGGCCTTATATGAGTGAAGTTGACAAAGAATATTATATAGCAAGGATACTTCTAGCTTACTATAAAATAAGATTATGTCAAACTAGTTATGGCATGTCATAAGTGCCAAATATATGGAAACCATAGTCCTTTTCCACCAATGGAATTACAAAATTTAACTTCTATATGACCATTCACTACGTGGGGAATAAATATAATCAAAGAAATTACACCATCATCATCCAAGGGACATTAATACATAGTGTTCCCATAGATTACTTTTCTAAATAGGTTGAAGTGGAGCCTTATACAAAACTAAGAGCAAGATAGATAGCCAAGTTCATAAAGAAGAACTTAATCCATAGGTATGGAATACCACATCATGTAATGACTGATAATAGAGTGCAATCTTGAGCTAAGACCAAAGAGATGTTAAAAAATATATAATGTGTTTCAGTATAAATCTTAACCATATCATCCTTAAGCAAATGGGCTAACTGAGGCTCTAAATAAGAACATTAAGATGATTTTGGCAATATGGTGGAGACTTATAAAGGTTTGTTTAGGGAAGCTATCTTTTGCTTTGTAATGATATAAAATGATGATTCGTTCATCCATTAGAACTACTCCATATCATTAGTTTATAGCATGAAAGCAATATTACCTGTTAAAATTGAGGTGTAGACTTTAAGAGTGGTTTTAGTTCCTAAATATTAATGGGTTCAAAGTAGATATGAAGAGTTGGCTTTGCTAGATGAGAAAAGCTTGAAAGAATTATATCATCTCTAATTATACCAAAAGAGAATTGTCTGAGCATATAAGAAGAAGTGAATCTTTGCCATATTAACAAAGGAGATTTAGTACTAAAATTAATAAGACCACAACCATCTAATCCTAAAGGAGGATTTAGGCCTGATCGGGAGGACCCATATATTTTAAAGGAAATACTAACCAAAGGTACTTTGAAGTTGATAGAATTGAAAGGAAATGAATTCACTGAGCCCATGAATCTTGATTCCTTGAAAACTACCATGTGTGAGGTATGAAATACCTTGCTAAGTAAAAAATTTACAACGACAATTTAGGTAAAATTTAAAGCAAAAAATTTTGCCAGGGTACAAACATAAAAAGTGTAATCTAGGCAATAGTTAAGGATGAAAAATAAATAAAAATGAAGAATGAGAGATGTATGAGTTAAAATTTGAAAGGTAACTCGAGTTGAGGTAAGGATTTAAATTTCAAGAATTATAAAGAATGTTTACAATGTTATTATTTACCTATCTTTAGTTGATTCCTAGAAGGGTTTTTTAAAGTCAAGATTTTGGTCTTAAAAGTTTTGCTTAAGTGTTTAGGTTAAAAATGATATGATTGTGTCTAATTAAGGTTTGGACTATACTGTGAAAAGTCTCTTACTATTTATGATGCTATAAGGGAAATACAATAAATAAATGTAACATGCTCATTTTATATAATATTAATCCAAGAAATAAATATGAAGTCTTCTATGAATAGGCTTTAAGACATTCTTTTAGAACTTTTCATCGATGGCTAGTTACGCCTTTTATTTCATGAACTAGAACCTAAAACCTACAATATTACCCAAGACTTGTAGTTATAATCAATAGTACAATTGGCCCTAACAAGAGCATATGTTGTAGCGTACATTAATACTAGGTTGCTTTGACTTTGTCTAAAAAATGTTGGTTAATCAGACCTTCACCAAAATAAGGAGGATATTGGACGATATGTTACTTTCATCCATATTGTCTACTCAATCTGATAGAATTATAAAAAGTTGCAAAAAAAAAAAATCCTCAAAGAGGAATGGAATAAATATAGGTCTATAGAGTAACATAAAATAGTCTCCAAGGGCATGTCTAGTGAATTTCTAGATCAATTATGTGGCTCAACCATAGGCACCACTCATCTATACTACTAGCAGGTTTTATAGCCTCTAATTAGAATGGGATTGAGGCTAATATCAACTTAGGTTTATAAAAGGCACTATAAAAAGCTTTAGCATCTATTACGACTAAATTCAATGAGAAAAAATGAAAAAAAAAATAAAATGAATAAAAAAAGAAGAAAGAAAGAAGAGATGAAAAAGAAGTAAATTAGAAAAATAAAATAATGCACTCGCTAGACTAAAAACCCACAAAGGGTGGTGTAGGCAAAAGTTAGAGTAAGCTTATAGAGTTACAAACCTTCGAAGGGATCTCATGAAAGGTTAGAGAATAAAAGAATAAAAGGGAATAAGCAAAAGAAAGGTTGTATGAAGAAGCAATAGAAAGGTTGTATGAAGAAGCTATCTATGCAAATACTATAGCCATTTATAAAAATAGTCTTGCATCTACAAAAATGTCTTAGGTAGAATAATGTTGGGAAAAAAGGCTTTGGATCTTACTTGTAACAATAAAGGGCTTTCATATAGTTCATCATAGATTTTGAGCTTCACTTTGTTAATCATGGTTTTAGCCAAAATTATTAGGGTTATAAGCTTTCTTTCATTTATTTCTTCAATCATACTTAAAATTTAGAAGTTTACTTCACCATATTCTTAAACGAAGAGATATTGAGCTAGAAGATAGTAGCTTAAAATTTTGATCTAAAGACCAAAACATTTATGTCTTTAAGAATTAAGTTGGTTGAGTGGAGCCAGTAATACCTTTATGCCTCTGAGGGTAAAAAGGGGGACTTCATAAGGATTCAAGTGGAAGAGCTACACCATTTTTTGGAAATGTAGTTAGTTTAAACTTAAAAGGGTTATATGGTTATAAGAGGGGTACACGCAACCTAGAATGGCATTGGACTCTTTATGAAAGGCATACTTCTTGCACATTAAACTAAAACACATGATCATTAGTTTCTTAAAACTTAATGACAATATGAAGGAAATGAGGATTCAACTTAACGGAAGAAAGATACATTAAGGCTTAAAGGTCATGCCATGGAAAAAGTGACTAATTATGGGATTCCAGTGTTTTAAAGAGAGGTAGTAATAATTTGTAGGTTCTTCAAACATTCTTAATAAAAAAAAAAAAAGGAAGTTATAATGAAGGAAAATAAAGGAAGCTAAATTTATAAAGCAATAATTAAGGATAAAAGGCAATCATTGAATCTATGCAAATGATCTTAACATCTTTGTGAATCCATAAAGTATATGCACAAAGGGTGAAAGTATCTAACATTTATGCCTATTTTAAGCCATAAGAGGTGTTTTTATTCATTGATTGTAGAATGGTGTTTATGAAGCTATAAGGGAAATTTTTAAGGCATAACAAATTCATTCAACATAAAATATAGAATAAAAGTAAGAAAGACATTTATTTTCTTTCTAATAATCTAAAACAAAGCATCCACAATAAAAAGGAAAATGAGAAAAAATAAACAAAACATCATGTAGCTTTTACTCCATAAAAGTTATCCTTGGCCATTAAAAGAAGACATCAATATAAAGTGTTTAGTAGTGTGTAAGAATCAAAAAGTTGATCAATTATCATTAATGGGAAAGGTCAAAACTATCTCCACCTTTAAGGGGTTCCTCTTCTTCCTCATCATGTTGCTTCTTCTCACTCTCCTCTATAGATGCCTTTAAAGCATGAATCTTCACTATAAGGTAGCGATATCGTGATCACGATCGTTAATCATCTCCTCCGACAATAATGGATTTAATGGATTTGAAAGCATTTATAGGATAAGTGTACACTCATAGTATTGGACTAGCTTGATCAAACCTTAATAAAAAATCTCTATAGATCTTAACAATGTAGATTGATATGTTCTAACATCATTTTTAAGTGTTGATTTTATAGTTTTTAAAATAGGTATGCATTGGAAGTTGGATGAAAGTATAAGTATCAAGCTTTATAAAAGACACCCTAATTCACGGCTAATAACTTCAAATTCGCGACTGTGACATTGCAAGAATAATGGATGACCTTGGTTCAAGTGGATTCATGGAAGAAATTGTTGTCGCGACCTAAGCAAGAAAAGAATGAAACTAAATAGTTAAATTTAAGGTACATTTCGTGTTAGGAATCACAACTATGAAATTTAGAGTTGATTGGAGGGAATCGAGTCCATGACTAGAGCATTCCAAGTGTCCAAGATAATCGTTGACATATCATGAGTGTGAAATAACCTTTAAGATTGCTACCTATTGAAGAAACTTCTCTTTATCAAACAGATGACTTTGCAGTGCCAGTCATGTCTAAGAAGAAATTAAATCACGACTGTAAATTTTGGTTGGTTGGAAAAACATAATGACTATTTTTCTTATAACATCAATGATAACATGCCATGTGGACTAGCCATTAGATACAAATGACATTCTCTATCACAATTTCAACCTTTTTAGCATAAGAAGTGAAATTATGATCGTGACTCATTATTGATGATCGTAAATGGTGTCTTACAGGCATTTAATGCAAAATCTACTTAGCTTGCCTTAAAGATTTAGACATAGTTTCATAGTCTCATAGGTGGTTATGGCCTATAAATACTCTACCAAAAAGACATGAATGCAAAAGAATAGCATTGAATATAGACAAACTCTTGCAATTTTATTTCTCAACCTTTAATTCTTTATATGAGAGTTGATATTATTGGGTGTAAGCATTAAATAACATTGTTATTGGGTATAAGAGTTAGCCTAGGTAAAAAAAAAAAAAACTCTTATAATAGGTTAAGTGTGAGCTTTTGGGAAAACATTAAAGAGGTTTTTGTGTGATCCTTAAAACACAAGTTGTAAAGTTATGTGTGAGCCATAAACATAAAGTGTACAAGTTTGATGTGAGCTTGGAAATGCCATTTAGTGCTAGTGGAACACCCAATTTTGAGAAATTAGGGAATAGATGTAGGGTTCATTAACACTTTAACCAGTATAAAATATTTTGTGTTCATTTCTTCTCCTATTTCTTCTATTTCCATATTCTTCACCTTACCTCTAAATTTTTCAATTCCTTACTAATTCAACCCCCTTTCTTGGTGCTTAAGGGCTAATAATTGGTATCAGAGCAAGGTCTCTTTGAAACCCTTAATTAAGTGAGTAAAGACAAATGGCACAAGAAGGAATCGATACCTATCTCAAGCCATACTTTGATGGATCCAACTATATGCATTAGAAGTATAGGATGGAGATATATTTGGATGACAATGTAGTGAATCTTTAGGATATTGTGGCAAAAGAGTGGAAATCTCCTACTAAGGTAGTTGATGGAAGTGAAGAGTTAATCCCAATAGAGGAATAGGTGGAAGCTCATAAAAGATCAAATCGGAGGAACAAAAAGGCAATGACAATTCTTCTTAGCTCTTTATCAATGGAAGAAATAGGAAGAGTGCAACATTGCCTCACACCCCATGGAATTTAGAAAGATTTAGAGAATTACCATAAAGGCACAACTTTGGTAAAATCTAATAAATTAGAAATGTATGTGAGTGAATGTGATCTTTTTATGATGAAAGACAACAAAAGCATCACCGATATGACAAATAGACTCCTATCCTTCATCACAAACATGAAGAAATTCATAAGAGTACTCACCAATCATAAGGTAAGCACTAAAATACTTAAATCCTTACCTCTTAAGAATTTTAGTGCCAGGGTATGTAGTATTTAAGAGTCAAATCTAAAAATTGGAAAAGGATGAGGAGATAAAAAAGATGAGAAGACAAGGAGACAAGAATGACAAAACAAGAAAGAAGACCTTAGCTCTCAAATCCTCAGACAAAGACAAAGAAGTATAGGCTATCTCAAGTGATGATGATAGTGAAAAAGAAGAAGAGGAGCTACCCATGCTTGCTATAAGGACCTAGGAGCTGATAAGAAGAAGGAAAGATAGAATAAACTTCAAGAAGGCATCTCCAAACCTTAAAGAAAAGAAGAGTGAAGTAACATGCTATGAGTGTGGCAAGCAAGGCCATATCAAGTATGATTGCCCCAACTTGAAAAAGAAAAAGAAAGGGGACAAAGAAAAAAAGAAACCTTTAAAGCCACTTGGGATGATAGATCTAATGAGGAGGATAAAGATAAGGAAGTGGCAAATCTATGTTTCATGGCACAATAAGACTTTTCTAATGATGTAAGTTCTTCACCCCACTCTTGTGAAAATTATGATGCATTTAATAATGTAGATGATGAGCTCTTAGAAGCTCTTACTTTAAGATGTGACCAATATAAGTCACAAATGAAAACTTACAAAAAGAAATGCTCAAAAATAGAAAATGAGTTTAACTCATTATATGAGCTTGTAAGTGAGTTAGGGACTTTGAATGAAGAACTCAAAAAATCTGTTGAAAGTCTTACTAGATCTTCTTCTTCTATAAACTCCTTTAGAAAGGAAAATGATACTTTAAAAGGAGAGGTAATTGAGCTTAGAAATTCTATTTCGAAGTTTCACAAAGGGAAGGAAGCTTTAGATACATTAATTATATATCAAAGACCTCCCTTAGTAAGACATGATCTAGGCTTTAATAGAGCCTTCTCATCATCTACACCCTTTCTCACTACTTTTATTAAAGCTTTAGCACCTCAAACATCTAGTATTGAGGTAATTAGGAGGAAGAGTGCTCAAAGCACTAAGCCACCTATGCCCAAGGGCAAAGGAAAGGCATTTCAAGACTCAAAGCCTAAGCCTAAAAATGTTGTCAATGCATTAATCTACACTAAGAAGCATGGTCACCCTAACACACACAAAAATTATCTTCTACTCTTAATCATTCATGCACATGCACATATTCTCACCATCATAGTATGAGAAGGCCCCCTTCTTATACTAAAGTTATGCATAGGAGAAAGACTTACATGTTTAAGCTCTAATGTCATTATTACATGAAGTTTGGTCATATAAACATTTTTTATTATATTAGAAAGGTTTACATTAGATTAGAGGACCCTTCAAGACGTAACCCTAAAGGACCTAAGTATGTTTGGGTACCTAAACAAAAGTGATTTGTTTGTATTTTATAGGATTGTATGGTGGCCACCAATGAAGACAATGATTAACATGTGGATAATGGGTGCTCAAAGCATATAATGAGCAATAACAAAGCTATTCCAAGCCATAAAAGCGAAGGAAGGTGGCAATGTCACTTTCAAAAATAATGCCAAAGGTAAGGTAATTTGTAACATCCCTAGCCATATTCATTAGCATTATCACATGAGCATATGCATTAGATAAATAATCATTGAAGCACCATTGCATTTGGGGACACTTGAACATATATGTAGTGTTTGTATAGTTGTATGGCAAATTGTTTTA
>CATIWR010591935.1:0-12144 GCA_949677035.1 Omphalea diandra
AATAATCAACTAATTTGGATATATATATATATATATATATATCTTGAGTTATTTCTTTGAGAGTGCATCACGGTTAGGCTGTCATACAAGAATAATAAGTTTAAATACTAGGTCCACTCATATGGAACATGACCATAGTTGCATACCATGCATGCAAACTCATTTTGACATTTTATAATGATACATGTATCAAATGTTAGGATCTCAACACATTGAGGAAGCCTAAGAGAGAGGTCAAAACCTACCATAGAGGTTGGTTGCATCAAAGGTGAGTAAAAGCCATAATTGGATTCTAATGAGTATGTGTAATGATTTTACGATGTAATTATGCTTTATTATGTGTTTATGTGATTGAATTGTGATATTTTACATGTGAATATAAGTCAAGTGAGAATTATATGATCTTAATGATTACTTGATATACCATTATGAATGAACACTTGCGTATGGAACTAAAAGGATGTTGTGACCAACTTGTCAAACGCTTATAAATCACTTGGAAAAGGGACCATTATGTCTTATTATGGCACATGTTATTGATCAAATGAATCACATGTTAGATGTTGGCCAATAAAATCAAATGTAACTTGAATCACATGAATTCCTGAGAGTTGTGTTTATCTTGCAAGGTCACGACAAAATCAATCTACTGGATGTACACTTGCATAGTCAATTCTTAAACTTGTAATGTATCATAATGATATTTGATTATTGTTTGTGCCATAATAATCTGATTATTGTTTTTATTCATTGAGTCGCGACTCACCAAATATTTATTATATTTTTCAGTTATTGAAGCATAAGGTTTGAGTATTTTGGAGCATAAATTTTTGCATATAGACATATGGAGCACAGGTCACCAGCTGAATTCCAGCTCTCTTTCTCTCCTCTTATGTCATGTACATATGCCTAGATAGACATCAGTTTATGGTTACCAACATTAAATAGGTTTGCAAATATGTACATTAAATAAATGTTGGATTGTGTATAAATGATGAGTATTGTGTGTGAATGATGAGTTAACCTTTATGCATATGAATACTTGGACATGAATGTCATTCTTAATATATGGAGATAGGTGTTACAACATGATACATGGTGTGCAGTCTGCAGCCACCGATCCCACCCTCTTCTAGTTAACCAAAACGATGTCGTTTTGGCTACTAATGGTGTAGAAACTTTAAATAGCCATAACTATTTAACTAAAGCTCTGTTTTGGATTATTCAACTTTTTTATGGAAAGTTCTCTTCACAAGCTTTCTATTGACACTTGATTCATCTGAAAGGGATGTTGGTACATACAATAATCATCGGTCAAAGTTTGGTTTTTGATCGATTTTGAACAAACAATAGCTTATATGATGATATTTTTAGTTCCTATAAACTATTGGTAGAGATATCTATAAGTTGGCTTTGATCTTTTTCCAGCAGCCATTAGCCATGAACTCCGACTATCAGGCATTGTGGTTTTACAATGACTCAATAAGTCTAAATAGTAATTAATGCTAGAAAATTATATTCATTATTCTGATCATGATTGTTAAACTCTCATGAATTTTGGAGGTCTGGTAAGATTTTTGTGAATTTTTTATTATTTTTTAACAATTATACATTGAATCCTAAGATATAAAATTAATGTTATATGAAATTAATTGTTAGAAAATGGATTATATGGATGTAAAATGATTTCAAGGGAATTATCAATATCAAAATTAGAGCTAATTGTATATAATTTTAAGATGAATTGTATTTTTGGACAAAATTGAGCAAATATAGAAAGTTTGAGGATATTTATGAAATTAAAGATTTTAGAGTAATTAATGGAGAACTAGTAATAGTTATGAATATAAATTAAGTAATTATGATGAAATATACAATTCTAATACTAATTGAAAATGTGTACATAGTAAATGGACTAAATTGATAAGTTTAAAAAGTTTTAAGGACGTAAAAGATTAAGATATTTACTATAGAATTAATTATAGTTAAGCTTGTATATGAATTTTAAGTGATAAATTATGAAATTGCATATGGAGTATAGACTCAAATAATAGGAGTTATGTATATAATGTAATTTTTTGTCTAAATTATATGTTTAGGAAAAGTTTAGATTTAATGTCCTTATGGGCCTTTTGGGTAAACAATAGTTTAATTTATGCATAGTAAGTATTCTATGGATGAGTTTAGACAACTCTTTAAATTTTTAGCATTTTATTATATTAAAATAGATTTATTTATATGCTTAAGTGCATATTATTTTAATGATCAAAGACAAATAAAGAATTAAACAGTTATGGAATAGCAATGTCTGGTGAGGGCTTTCGTCATGGTATTTCAATGTCTACTGCATACATGCATCATAATTAATATAGGTCATAGAATGCCTATATCATAAAAGTTTGATTTCTTTATCATTATAGTTTAATATATGCATATTGCGTATTTTATGGATGAATTTAGACAACTCTCCAAATTTTTAGCATTTTTATTATATTAAAATAGATTTATTTATATGCTTAAGTGTATATGATTCTAAGGGTCAAGGATAAAGGAAGAATTAAGCAGTTATAGAGTAGCAATGTTAGGTGAGAAATTTTATCATGTTTTTTTCAATGTTTAGTACATATATGCATCACAATTAATACATGTCATAGCAGGCCAAATTATGTTAATATAAAAGTCATACACATTTTATAGGTGAAATTAAATGTCATTGCATAAATGTTATGTTTAAATGTTATATGATGTGAGGATAATTTAGGGAAAAAGTGAAAATCCAAAAAGCCATATCTAGCTATGCAAGGATTGAGACTTGTATGATATTAATAATATGTATGAATGTATGACATGGTGGGTGAGGAAATTCCCCATGTAAGAGATAAGTAAAATAATATAATTGGCAAAGCAACTCCCCTAAGAGCGCATGACTAGAAAGGTAATTTTCCTGTGTGAGAAAGATAAATAACCTAAGTAGGGATTTCTATGGACTTGACTATCAATATGTATAATGATATGCTATATAAATGTTGTATATAAAAGATGTGCTATATATATTTAGAAATGCATTCATGTAAAGGCATGTAAGCATGCATATGGACATATAGAATTCCTCATTGAGTTTCCCATGTGGAACTGACCCCTCCACACACATAGGTGTCTTGCAGGTTAAGCATAGGTTTGATGCCATGGGTTCATACTTGAGGATAAAGGCTTAAGTTATGTATCATGTATATGTTAAGGTACTACCCTTATTTCTCATAGTTGCCTAAGTCATTGTGTATAAATGTTAATGAATATTGTGTATATAATTATAAATATGAATATTATATATTTTATGTTTTTATTTATCTTTATAATGTCTTAAGTTTATTTTGAAATCTCTAAAATGAATTTATAAATGTGAGAGTTAAAATGTTTATGATATATAACGTAATGAGATTATTTATGAAAGGACTATATGTTAACGATTATGAGATGTAATAAGAATCGTACAATGTTTAAGTATGAACCTTTAATTATAAGGATAGCTTTTATGGAAGCTTATTTTATATATGATTTATGACATCAAAGAAAAGGAAAAGAAAAGTAAGAAAAGAGAAAAAAAAAATCATGTTTTAGGAAATATTTAATCCATAATTCCCATTATTATATTCCTAAGAATTTAAGGTGATGCTAATGCAAATTTATGATTTTTAATATCAAGTGATGCTGCAAAAGTTATGATAGGCCTTCCTATAAGCAAAATTAGGCTTGTTACGGGTTTTAGAGCCCTTAAGCCTTGCTGTTCTTTAGTGTCAGCACAGTCCAAAGTCTAGATCGTGATAGAGTGGTATCAGAGTAAAGGTTTGTATGATTGGACATTTAAGTTGAGAAAGAGGTAGATATAGATGAGAGATGATCAAAAAATTGAGAGATGCATAAGAGAATTTGGCTAAGAGAATTAATTTAATTTAAGTTAATTTGTATATTTTATAAAATTAATTTAATTATGGATGAAAATTTTAATTTTATGAAAATTAAATATTTTATATGGTATAGATTTTAATTATGAGAATTTTGATTAATATATTATTGTTATTATTAAAAAGAAAGAAAGAAACAAAATAAAATAAAATAAGAAAACAAAATAAAATAAAAACCAGTAAAGTTAGCTTGCAATTGAAGGTAAACCAAAACAATTTATTTGGGTAAAGGCAATTAAGGAAAGAGAGACACAATGTCTCACAACGCACCACCAGTGCCTTTAATGGCATAGATAGAGAGAGAGAGAGAGAGCTACCAGCGTGCAACACGTGGTGCGCTGCTCACAACTAACGGTCCTCCCCTCTGGTTAGACAAAACGATGCCATTTTGGCTACTAACAGCGTGGAAACTTCAAACAACCATAACTTTTCAACCAGAGCTCTATTTTAGGATTCAAGTTTCTATGGGAAAAACTCTATTTACAAGTTTTTTTATCGACACCAATTTTGTCTAAAAAGGATACTAGACAACAGAGTAATTGCAAGCCAAAGTTTAGTCTTGTTGTAATAAGTTTACAAGTGAAAATTTTCATCCTTTAGGATCAGAATAGAAAGGTTAAATGTGAAGGAAATCAAAAGAAAGAGAGAGCTAAGAAAGAAAGAAAGAAAGAAAGAAAGAAGAAGAAGAAGAAGAAGGAGGAGGAGAGGGAGAATAGTGAGTTGCCTAGGAAAGAATCCTAAGATTTTTTTATTCTGGGACAATAGGTAAGTTAATTTATCTTCTTCCCATATGAAATTAACCCCTCATGACATGTTAATCATGAATGGCTAGTGAGAATTATGAAGTATTTGAGGTAGAACTCTTGGATGGAAGTTCAAATTTAAGAGAACAAGAGCTAATTGTGTTGGTTTTATCATTAGAGTAGAATTTTACACCCACGATTTCATAACCCTAGAAGAGGAATTAGGGAAAGTAAAAAATATGAAAATTGCAGCTTTATGCCCCATCTAAATGCATATGAAATAGTTTTGCTTGATTTTGTGTGTGTGAGGAGATATGGCTCCTTCATTAGGGCTGATTCACAACCAACCGAAATCACCTCAGTCTTTCTATTTTCATATATTTTGATAACATTATGTGCTCATTTAGATAAAGTGTAAAACATAAAATTTGTAGTTTTACATCCCCTATAAATACCTGTAAAGCAGTTTTGATTGATTCGCTGTATAAAGAGATATGACTCATTGATTGTGACTAACCCTATACCTAAATGAAACCTCAACTATCTTTTAATTTTGTCTTCCAAGAATTTGATGGTTATAGATTTAGAATTTAGTGATGTGACAAAATTGAATATATTTATGTATTATCTACATGCCTGTAAAATAATCTAGCATGGTTGTTGAGATATTGCCCCTTCATCATGACTGATTGTCACTATATTGAAAACCTGCTCACCTTGAGATTGGTCATTTGTTTTGGTGACTTTACAGACTGAATTAGATAATGAGTAAAACATGAAAAATGTTCCTTTATGTATTGTGTAACTTCTGGTAAATCATTTTTGCAATTTGATTTGTACAATTTAAGATATACCCAAGAATGTAAGACTTACTTAGACTGAGATGACATTGAAAAGGGCAAAATTCAAAAATTCCCCAAATTTTCTATATATCTTCTATTAATATGAAATTTGAGTATGTTATATCATTATGTGTTTATTTTATTTTGAAGAAAGAATGAAGTCATTTGGATAAGTATATCTAGAGTTATTACTTTAAGAGTATAGCAAGCTCAGGCTACCACATAAGGAAAATATGCATAAGCACTAGGTCCACTTGCATGGATCATGCCATAGTTGCATACCAAGCATTCATAATCATTTTGACATACTTATAACCATATATGTATCAATGTTAGGATCTCAACACCTTGAAGCCTTAAAGAGAGAACCAAACCTACCATAAAGGATGGTCACATCAAAAAGTGAGTAAAAACCATAATTAGATTCTAATGTGAACATGTGATAATTTGATAATATGATTATGTTCTATTACATGTATATGGGATTGAATTGTTACACTTTACATGTGAATATAAGTCAAGTGAGAATTACATGCTCTTAATGATTACCTGTTATACCATTGTGAATGAACACTTGCATATGGAACTAAAAGGATGTTGTGACTACCATGTCAAGCACTTGCAAATCACGTGGAAAAGGGACAAATATGTCCTATTGGCACATGTTATTGATTAAATGACCCACTTGTTATATGCTGACCAGCAAAATCAAATGTCACTTGAGTCACATGAATTCGCGGGAGCAGTGTTTGCCTTACAAGGTCACGACAAAAATCAATCTATTGCATTGACACTTGCATAGTCAATTGTTATACTTGTAATGTATCCTAATGATATTTGATTGTTGGTTGTACCATAAGAATCTGATTATTATTTTTATTTATCGAGTTGTGACTCATCAAATCACAATTATGTTTTTTAGATACTGAAGCACAGGGTTTGGATACCTTGGTGCATAAAGTTTTGCTTAGAGACTCATGGACCACAATCGTCTACTAAATTCCAACTCTCTCTCTCCTTATGTCATGTACATAAATCTAAATAGGAACTAATTTATAGTCACTAGCCTTGAACATTAGTTAACATACATGTACATTAAATACATGTTAGATTGTGTATGTGTGATGAATAAACCTTTATGCGTATATATTTTTAGAGATAAATGCCATGATTTGTAAATGCAGATGGTTATTACAATTTTTTGTATCAAAGTAAGGATAGGTTCCATAAGGACATACTTTTTTGCACTATTATGCATTGTCTATAGATAAGGCATTAACAAAGGGTAGTCATGGTAGTACCCATGGCTCACCAACGAGAGAGGAGTCAGTTGATTTGCATTCCATAGAAGCATCATGCCAACCATTGAGAGATCAACCTACTAATAAAGTTAGATCTCCTATGCATTCTCATACACAACACATATCTCATGGTCAACCATAACATAGAATTTGTAAACCAACAATGCAGGGTCCATAAATTCAAAGAAAGAGAAGGTATGACAAATTAAGAAAACAAGGTGCAGTTGACTTTAGTGGTACCATTGATCCATCAGTGGCAGAGAGATGGCTAAAAAGACCACAAAGAGTTTTGAATTTGATGAAATGCAAACTAAAAGAAAAGTTTGATTATGCAATGTCGCTATTATAGGGGGATGCATATGATTGGTGGGAAACCGTTCTAGAGAGTGATGCCCAACCTCTAGTGCTAACATGAGATGATTTTCTTCATGAGTTCAATAACAATTACATACCAGAAGTGTATAAAGATATTAAAAGAAGGAAATTTCTAACCATAAAGCAGGAGGAGATGACTATAGCTGAATATGAGTAAATTTTATTCAATTACCTCATTATACATCCTTCATGGTGGCCATTGACAATGACAAATGTCAAAAGTTTAAAGAGGGACTGAGATATGAGATCAAAAGTAAGATCACAACTGCAGATCTTGAAAGTTATACCAAGCTAAAAGCTGCTACAATTAGGGTGGAAAGATTATAAAAAGAAAAGATAGAGCAACAAGTAAAAAGAGGGCATATTGAGTTTGTGGGTGATTTTAACAGAAAGAAAGAAAAATACAGAGATTATATGCCATCACAGTCTAGTGCTAAGGGTGGTTACTCTAACTATAAAAGTAAATGATTAGGAGTTTCATCATATACAGATAGAGGTCAAGGCCAAGTTATGCAACAACGACCCTCATGTGTACATTATGGTAGTCAACATATGGGTGAATGTAGAAAATTGACTAGGGGGTGCTACTTTTATGGGTCTCTTAATCATATGCTTAAAGATTGTCCTAAAAGATCTAGAATGTCAGTGGGAAGCAGAGGCAGAGGCAGAGGTAGAGCTATATCAGAGTCCATAGTAGAAGTTTCAAAGGCAAGTGGAGTTGGAGTATCATTTGGCAAAGGCAAAGGCAGAGGTAGAACAACCACAATTGGCCAAGGTATGAGCATATCAGAAGGTTACAGTTCTATATCCTCGACACAGGCCAAAGTAGTTGCCATGACTAGACAAGAAGTTATTGCTGCTCCAGAAGTAATCACTGGTAAACTTTTTCTCCATGATTTAGAAGTTGATGCATTAATTGATCCTGGCTCCACACATTCATTCATTTCATTAAACATAACATCATAATTATGTTGTAAGCATCAACCTTTAGGTTTTAATCTATGTGTTAGTACTCTTTTGAGAGATGTGATGATTATGAATAAGGTATGTCGTGATTGTGTGATTCACATTGATGACATTGAGTTAGATGTTGATTTAGTACTGCTGCCACTACGTGAATTTGATGTGAAACTGGGTGTGGACTGGTTATCCAAATATCATGTAATAGTGAATTATTTTACTAAGGAAGTTGTTCTGGAATCTCCAAATCATACAAGGGTTATGTTTCAAAGGGAAAGACAAATTATACTTGTGTGTTTAGTTTTTACTATCAAGGCTTTTCGCATGATTAAAATTGGTTGTGAGCCTTATTTGGCACATGTAGGAGACACAAAGTTAACAAATGAATCACCTGAGAATATTTTCCCATTGAATGAGTTTCCAGATGTGTTCCCAACTGACTTACCTGGTTTGCCACTTGATAGGGAGATGGAATTCACAATTGAGTTAGTCCCAAGAATTGCATCAATATCCATTCCACCTTATAGGATGGCTCCAGTTGAGTTAAGAACATTAAAGACCCAATTGTAGGAACTACTTGAAAAGAGATTCATCAGACCGAGTGTGTCACCTTGGGGTGCTCCAGTATTATTTGTTAAAAAGAAAGATGGGACAATGAGGCTGTGTATTAATTACAGGCAGTTAAATTGGGTTACTATGAATAATAAGTATCATTTACCAAGAATAGATGATCTGTTTGACCAACTACAAGGAGCACGAATGTTTTCTGAAATTAACCTAAAATCAAGATATTATCAGCTCAAAATTTCAAACCTAGATGTACTGAAGACAACTTTTCAAACCAAGTATGGACATTATGAATTTTTGGTGATGCCATTTGGTTTAACTAATGCACCAGCTGCGTTTATGGCTCTTATGAACAAAGTGTTCTAGTCTTACTTAAACAAATTTGTAATTGTGTTCATTGATGACATATTGGTGTATTCAAGAAGCAAAGAGGAGCGTGAACAATATTTAAGGATTGTGTTACAAATTTTGAGAGAAAAATGGCTATTTACTAAATTAAACAAGTGCGAGTTTTGGATTGACCATGTGATTTTTTTAGGACAGATAGTTTTTGAAAAGGGCATAGAGGTGGATTTAAACAAAATTGAAGCAATAGTAAAATGATAAACCTCAAAGAATGTTACAGAAGTCTAAAGTTTCTTAGGACTAGCGGGGTATTATCGTTGATTTGTTAAGGGGTTTTCACTTATAATTGCTCCTTTGATTAAGTTACTTCGGAAAAATGTACCATTTCAGTGGTTAAAGCATGTCCGGAGAGTTTTGATAAATTAAAAGATAAATTGGCATCTGCTCCAGTGTTAGTCATTCCTACTGGTAATGAAGGATTTGTAGTATATAGTAATGCCTCTCGTCAAGGTTTGGGATGTGTTTTAATGCAACATGGTAAGGTAATTGCATATGCATCTAAACAATTGAAACCTTATAAATTATCTTACCTAGTACATGACCTAAAACATGTTGTCATTGTGTTTGCTTTGAAAATATGGAGACACTACTTGTATGAAAAACTTTTTAGATATTTATAGTTCACAAGAGCTTGAATTATTTGATTAGACAAAAAGAATTAAACATGAGACAGAGGCGATGGTTAGAACTGCTAAAGGATTATGATTGTACCATTGAGTATCACCCAGGGAAGGCAAATATGGTTATTGATGCTTTGAGCAGGAAATCAAGAAGTGTTGTAGCTCATTTATAGGTATTTCTATTGTCTTATTTAGTTTAATTACGAGTTATGAATATGGAACTAAACGTACAAAAGAATGGGATATTGATTGCTACTTTTCAAGTGAGCCTAATATTGCATGATCGAATTAAAGAAGCATAAGGCAAGGATCCAAAGTTACATAGAATGATTGAAATGGTAAAACATGGGAGACATAGAGATTTTGAATTCAAAAAGATGTCTTGATATTGGGTTATCGTATTTGTGTGCCTAATGTTGATAACTTGCAAAGAGAAATCCTATAAGAAGCATGTAATGCTCCATATGCCATGCATCCAGGAATGGTGAATATGTATAATACCTTGCGATCTCATTTTTGGTGGCCTAAAATGATGAAAGATGTAGCAATCTATGTTTCAACACATTTGACTTATCAGCAGATCAAAATGGAACATCAAGCACTAGCTGAAAAATTAAAGCCATTAATGATTCTAGTATGGAATGGGAAAGAATAACCATGGACTTTGTATATGATTATAGAGAATTTTGAAAAAGAATGATGCTATATGGGTGAACATTGATAAACTAACTAATTCAGCCCATTTTTTGCCTATTCGAAGGGGTAGTTCACTTAAGCAGTTAGCTAAGAAATATGCGGATGAAATTATCAAATTACATGGCGTTCTAGTGTCCATTGTATCAGATAGAGATCCACAATTTACATATTAATTTTGGGTCAATTTACAATAGGCTTTGGGTGCCAAGTTGAGTTTTTGTACTGTTTTTCATCTTCAGACAACAATTCAGACACTTGATGACATGCCTCGAGCTCGTGTGATATAGTTCAAAGGTGTATGGGATGAATATATTGTCTTGATTGAGTCTGCTTATAGTAATCATTATCATAGCAGTATACAGATGGCACCATATGAAGCACTATATAGAGGAAAATGTCGATGTTCTATCTATTGGGATGAAGAAGGGATGCGTGTTTTAGAATGGCCATAACTAGTGCATGACACTATGGATAAGGTGAAGGTAATCAAGAGCAAACTTAAAGAAGCACAAGACAGGCAAAAGAGCTATGCAGACTAATATAGAAGAGAAATGGAATATAAGGTGGGAGACAAAGTGTTCCTTCGAGTTTCACCATGGAAAGGAATAATTTGATTTAGCAAGAAGGGAAACTGAGTCCTTTATACATAGGACCTTATGAGATCCTAGAAAGAATCGGTCCATTAGCCCACAAGCTAGCACTACTGTTGGACTAAGATGGTTAATCCTAAGTCATAGACCTCTTTTGATCTTGACAAAGGAGATTGATCAATCCTAATGTTGCCATTAAGTGTTGTTTTGCAAAATTAAGTTAGACTTTCAATTGAAAGTTGGATGGAGTTCATAATCCTCAAGAAGGAAAAGTTCATCCAAATTTACAATCAGCAACTTTTAATTCGCGACCGCGACTTAGCTCAAGAATAGGATGAAACTAGGCCAGACGAATTGGTGGGCATCATCATTGTCGCGACTCATCCAAAGATGAGAGTGTCAAAGTCATAGACGAATTTATGGTCACTGTTGCATCTTAGTCGCAACTGCAAATTTCATAGTGACTGAAGAGGGAATCAAGTCCACAACCACAATGTGCCAAGTGTCCCAAGTATCCATTGAAGAATAAAATTCGCAAGGGTGACATTGTGGGTAGCGACTGCGATTCATGAAGATGAAAATTCTCCTTTAAATAGAAGAATTTGTATCTTAAGTTGCACGTTGTACAAGGAATGATCACAACTGCGATCTTTGTAGGCAATTAGAAAACAACAACTATATTTTCCTAATGGACAAATGGGGTTTTTCATCGTAATTTTTTACTCCTGTATGGAAATTGGAATGTCGTTATCGTGAATCTTCAATAGCAACCACGACTCTCGCCTGTCATGCAATTAATGCAGAAATGAGCTTTACAGTGTAATGTCTCTTTAGTGGGTATGAGCTATAAATACTCCACCAAACAGATGTAAATGAAAGAGAATTCATTAACTTATAACAAAACTGTAACGACCATTTTCATTTATGCTCTGATACCAATAAATGTAATGACCAATTCATTTTAGCTCTGATACTAATAAATGTAACGACCATTTTCATTTACATAACTCATATCATTCATGTTCAAAATACATATGCATATAGGTTTTATCCATCCTACACACAATCAAACATTTACTTGAT
>CATIWR010592002.1:0-53254 GCA_949677035.1 Omphalea diandra
GACCCTATGTCCACTCTCCAATTTACCAATTGGGTATTTCACTATCTCAAGGTGTTTTCAAGCTCACATCCAACTTATACAACTTGTGTTTTGATGACTGACACACAACTTTACAATAATGTGTTTTTAGGCTAATACACAACCTTACAATAATGTGTTTTTAGGTTAACACATAACCTTACTCAAGTGTTTCACTAAGCTCACACTTAAATCTATCTTGAAGTGTTTTTGCAGGCTCACACTACAACCTTACAACTTGGAATTTAATGCTCACACCTAACACTTACAATTTCATAAAGAAAATTGAAGAAAATGAGTAGCAAAGATTGAAAGCTTTAATTACTTGTAATAAATTTCTTAGCAACCTCATTTGTGGCTATTTGGTGGAGTATTTATACCAAACTTCACCAAAGAGACATTGTAGATCATTGCTCATCAAATCTTTTAGACATGCTTGACATATTTTGCATTAAATGCTTGACAGTCTCAATTCGCGGTCGCTACTAGTCATTAGCGGTCGCGAAATCCAAATTCCTGAAGGAAAATCCCATTTGTGTCTAACAGTTAGTCCACGTGGTGGCTTCTAATTAGTTTACTAGGAAATATAGTCATTGCCTTTCACCTATTTTCAAAAGTCGCGGTCGTGAGGTTTCTTATACAGGACGTGATAGAGAATGCGAATTCGTCTGCCAAAAATGGTCATCTTCTTCTTCATGATTCGCGGTCGCTACCAATAAGATGCCTCTGCAAAATTTGACTTCGAACGGTCTGCTAGGACACTTGTCATGTCGTGGTTATGGACTTACTTCCCTCTTGAGTCACTTCGAAATTCGCGATTACGACTAGGGTGTGACACACCTCGAAATCGTCTGTCAATTTTGGACTCCTTCATTTGGATGAATCGCAGACGAGAATAGCTCCACGATTTCGTCTGTCTACTTTCTAGCAAGCTTCTTCATAGATCGCGGTCGCTACTACTCATTAGCGGTCGCGATTTAAAAGTCATTTTTCATACTTAAAGATTTTTGAGCTACATCTAACTTCCAATTTACATAAAAGCTAAAGGCTGCAAAATAATACTTATTTGAAACATTAGACATGATCAATCTCCTTTGTCAATATCAAAAGAGGTTCAAGACTTAGGTTTAACTACCCTAGTCCAACAATAGATTTTCCAATAGAGATTCTTTACCAATAGTATTTATTGTGATTTTAATATGCCCAAACAATCCATTATAAAAGGTGTGTATAATTGTCCACTTTAGAATTTAATGACTTATTCAATATCATAATTCACATATTTGACAGATTATTTCCCTTTAAATTCATGAAAAAATGCTTTAATTTTGCCTATTATTGAACCTCATAAAGGAAATTTTATGTTTATAGTCAAAGAATAAAAAAAAGGAAGACAAAGGAAGAAAAAGGGAAGAGACACAACCATGCACAATGTCATGCTCTATGAGGAATTAAGAAGAGTTGAGCTAATGCGTGATTATAGGTCCCAAGACATAGCCATGCCATCCTTTTAAGAGAAAAAGCCAAAGAGATCACGTTGAGACATGACCATGCACATGGTCATACGCAAGAAGAATTGAGATTTTAGACCATGACACAGCTTTGACACATGACCATGTCCTTTTTGCTACAAATCAATCATAGATTGGCATGATTGTGCATATGGCCATGCTCTTTCAAAAGTTAAAAGCGAGATTTTGTATTCTACTCCAAGTTTTCCTTTTGGGGATCCTTTAAGCTTCCTACTTTGAAGAAACCTTATAGGAAGTATTTAAGAGGGCAAATCATGAACAATTAGGCATATAAAGAGACAAGAAAAATTAGAGAAAAAGAGTAATAAAGAGAGAAACAATTCAAGAAGAAAAATAAGGAATTTTGAGGAAGAAGATGTATCTAATCAAACTTATTCAAGGAGTTTATGGTTTCTATTGCAATTAATTTGACTATTTTCTCTTTTTCTCTTTTATTTATCATGAGCTAAAATCCTAAAGGCTAGGGTTATAGATGGATCTTTTGTGATAACTTTTGGATTTCCTATTTCAATTCCGTTTAGTTTTTCGTTCATTCGTTGTGTTAGTAATTATTGAGTGCATATTGTTATTGATTAACTAGCCATTAATCATGCTTAATTATATTAACCTACTATTAAGAGATGTATTTTATGGAATGGTTCTTCAATAATTCCCTTGTTTTGTTGTGTGTTGAGAAAGCTTAATAGAGCATTATTATCATTAAAATCTTATATAAAAAGGCAACTGCATAATGTTTAGCCTTTGTGTTGAGAGAACTTTAGCTTAACATGCTTTTGTATATTGATTAATACTTGACAGAGATTACTTGATTACCTTAGTGACTTGATAGCAGCACTAGATGAATGAACCAATTGGTTGAGAATTAGAAATCCATTAGAAGTTGTAAAGTGAAGTTGAATCCTTAACCACCTTTATCCATTGATTGTTTCCATATTATTGCATTGTTAATTAGTTTACTTTCTTGCTTTCAGTATAATTATTTGTTTGCCTTAGTTCTCTATATAATAAAAGAACCAAAATACTTAGTAGTTAAACTTGATCCTTATGAGAACGATATTTGTACTAATAATACACTTTATTACTTGTTGTTTTATGAAAGGGTATTTTTACTATATCACACACTCATCATCAGGTTTTTGGTACCGTTGTTGAGGATTAATGGCTTTAAAACTAAGTTATTATTTCTTTATTAATCTAGATTTTTATTTTCTATTTTTAACTTATGTTTCTTACTTCTTAGCTTTATGTGCATGACTAGAACCTGAACGACAAAGACTTGCTTCCTTCTGATCCTAAACTTGAATGCACTTTAAGCCAAAGAAGGTGAGAACACCAATAAAATCATGATATGGCAAATTAAGAAAACTGACCCTTGAAGGAGTTAACTACACCACCTCTTAAAGGACAACCAAAAAGGCATGTCAATTTCCTTATTTAATGTATGTATATGTTAAGTATAATCCATTTAATGTTGGTCATCACAAGGTATATGCTTATGAAACAAGGAGAAAGAGTTAGAATTTAACTAGAGACCTATACTATATGTGTCTATATGCAGAATTTATGCTCTAAATTGCCCATACGTTGTGCTTCACTGCTTGAAAAAAATAATTGCGATTTAATGAGCTGTGACTCAGTGAATAAGGATAATATTAAGATTCTAATGACATAATCAACAATTAATTATTATTATTATTATTATTATAAGTACAAGGATTAACTTACACAAATACAAATGTAACAAATTATTTGATTTTATTAAGACCTTACAAGGCAAACATTGCTCTCAGGAATTCATGTGATTCAAGTCACATTTGCTTTTGCTGGTTAGCATATAACATGTGATTCATTTGATCAATAACATGTGCCATAATATGACATATTGGTCCATTTGCCAAGTGATTTGCACATGTTTAACAAGCCAGTCATAACATCCTTTTAGTTTTCTATGCAAGTGTTCATTCACGATGGCATCGCAAACAATCATTAAGATCATATAATTTTCACTTGACTTGTATTACATGCTAGATGTCACAATTCATTCACATATACACATAATGCAACCCAATCGTGTCTTATAATCACACATATACACATTAGAATCCAATTATGACTTTTACTCACTTTTGATACAACCAACCTTTATGGTAGGTCTAAACCTCTTTCTTGAGCTTCCTCAATGTATTGAAATCCTAAACATATGATTATAAACACGTCAAAATGAGTTTGCATACCTGATATCAGCAATGTTCATATGATTATAAATATGCAATTATGTTCAAGGTCAGTCATAATCAATGAGCAATATCTCTTCCTACACAACAAATTAAGTAAAAATGTTTTATAGGGAATTAGATGGGATATAAATTTATAACTTTAATGTTTAACACTTTGTCTAAATAAGTATATAAGGTCATCAAAATATATGAACAAGTCCAGAGTAATAAGGTTTCAACAGGTTATGAACGTAACCTAATCAAGTAACTATAACTCTTCACACACATCATATTAAGTCAAAATGTTTTCCATGAATTTAGATGAAGCATAAACATACAAATTTCATGTTTTACACCTTCCTTAATTTATTTTCTAAGGTTATGAAATTATGGGTGCAACAATTTACTCTAATAATAAAACCAACAAAATTCAATTTTTGTTTCTCCTATGCTTTTAGCAAACTTACTATATGAACTCTACCTATAATCACTTCATAATTCTTGCTAATCATGCATATTTAGTAAGTTATGAGGGAGAAGTTTCATATAGAAATAAGATAAAATCACTTGCCTCTTTTGCCAAACTTTAAAAAGTTTAGGGTTTCTTCTTAGCTAGCTTACTTCTTCTTCTCCTTCTTTTTCTCCTTCTTCTACTCCTTCTCCTTCTCCTTCTCCTCCTCCTTCTATTTATTATTATTATTATTCTTCTTCTTTTTCTTCTTTTTCTTCTTTTTCTTCTTTTTCTTCTTCTTCTTCTTCTTCTTCTTCTTTCTTCTTCTTTTTCTTCTTCTTCATCATCTTCTTCTTCTTCTTTCTTCTTCTTCTCCTTCTTCTTTCTTCTTCTTCTCCTTCTTATTTCTTCTTCTTCTCCTTCTCCTTCTTCTCCTTCTTCTTTTTCTTTCATTCATTTATTCTTTCTTTCTTTCTTTCTTTTATTCTTAGCTCTCTCCTTCTTTTATTGTGCCCTCATATTTTTCCTCACATATATGCTTTTAAAGGAAGAGAAATTTAATTTTTATACCTATTCTAATAAGACAAATCATGGTGGCTTACTATTATTGGTTGGAAGTTCATTTTTCCTCTTTTAGTCATTTTTCTTCACTCTTAAATCACCTATATCCATTTACTAATTCTCATATGCTCCTTCTACTTTTAATAAGTTCTAAAACACCATTATTTATAATATTATAATATGCACACAATATATGATAATTTACCATACAACTATGTAAACATCACATCTTTGTTCAAGTGCCCCAAATGCAAATGTTACAAGTGCCATCATCATGCTTATCAAATGCACATATCTAAGTGATCATTTATTCAATGCAAATATTCATATGGGATTGTAAATAATTTATACAATGGATGTGTTCATGTAAGAACGCTAATGAATGAGAATAAGGATGTTGCATTTTCTTCAAATCTTATATAGAATTTCATCCTCAAAATTTAGTAGTTGTAAATAAATTTGGATATTATCATTTCATATTCTCTTTAGTTTTCCATGTGGCCTCTTCTTGTGAGTGGTTTCTCCATAACACCTTAACCAAAAGGATTTTTCAGTTTCATAACTATATTATCTTATAACTAATGATTTTTGCTAGTTCTTCAACATAACTTATATTATCTATAATTTTTATCACTGGATCCCTAAGTATCTGTGTAAGGTCAGACTAATACTTTTTTAGAATACTCATATAAAATGCATCATGAATATGAGCCATATTTGGTGGTAATATTTGCCTATAAGCTAATGGACTAATTCTTTTTAGGATCTTATACAACCCTATGCATCGAGGACTCAGTTCTCCTTTTTTGCTAAATCAAATTATTCTTTTCCATGGTGAAACTTGAAATAATACTTTATCTCTAACCTTATATTCCATTTCTCTTTTGTATTGGTCTGCATAACTCTTTTTGCCTATCTTGTATTACTTTAAGCTTGCTTTTGATTACCTTCACCTTGTCCATAATGTCTTGTATTAGTTTTGGTCCTTTTAAAACATGCATCCCTTCTTCATCCCAATGGATAGGACTTCAACATTTTCTTCCATGTAATGCTTCATATGGTGCCATCTGTATATTGTTATGATAATGATTATTATAAGCAAATTCAATCAAAGTAATATACTCATCCTATGCACCTTTGAATTTCACCTTTGAATTTTATCACACAAGCTCAAAACATGTTTTCAAGTGTCTAAATTATCCATTTTGATTATCCATTTGTCTGAGGATGAAAAGCAATACTGAAGCTTAACTTGGTGCCCAAGTCTCATTGCAAACTTACCTAAAATCAATGTGTAAATCATAGATTTCTATTTGACACAATGGACATTGGAACATCGTGTAATATGACAATTTCATCCACATATTTCTTGGCCAAGTGCTTACATGAACTACTCATTCAATAGGAAAAAATGAGCTAACTTAGTTAGTCGATCAATAATCACCCATATAGTATCATTATTGTTTAGAGTTCTGATAATCCATATACAAACTCCATGGTTATTCTTTCTCATTTCCATACTGGAATTCTCAATGATTTCAATTTTACAATAAGTGTTTAATGTTCTATTTTGATCTACTGACAAGTCAAATATTTTGAAACATAGACTACCACATCTTTCTTCATTTTGGACCACCAAAAATAAGATCATAGGGTATTATACATGTAACATCCCTATCCACATTCATTAGCATTCTTACATAAACATATTCATTGCATAAATGATTTAGAATCCCACATGAACATATGCAATAGATAAATGATCATTTAGATATGTCAATTGGATAAACATGATGATAACACTTGCACCATTGCATTTGGGACACTTGAACATATATGTAATATTTATAGAGTTGCATGGCAAATTATCTTATATTGTGTGCATGCTATAACAACATAAATAATGGTGTTTTAGAGCTTATTTAAAAATATAAGGAGCATGTCAAGATTAGGAGATGGATGAAGGTGATGAAGGAGTGAAGCAAAGGGACTAAAAGAGGAAAAATAAACTTCTAACCAATAGAAGTGAAACACCATGATTTTGTCTTGTTACAATAAGTTTACAAGTGGAATTTTTCATCCTTTAGGATTAGAATAGAGAGATTAAACATGAGGGGTAGCAGAAGAAAGATAGAGCTGAGGAAAAAAGAAAGAAAGGAAAAAGAGGAAGAAGAATAAGGAGAGAGAGAGAAGAGTGAGCTGCCTAGGAAGGATTACTAAGCTTTTTTGGTTCTAGGAAAATATGTGTTGGCCTAAGACACCAAGAAGGAGGGTTAAGTTGGTGCTTAATTTAAAAATTAAAAAGAGGGGTAATGTGTTTAAGAAGATGAGTAGGAGAAGAAAGAAATTGACATAAGTGTTTATAGTGGTTCGGGTGTTAACTAACCCTATGTCCATTCCCCAATTCTCTATAATTCGGTATTTCACTCGACTCAATAGTGTTTCTAAGCTCACATTAAATTTTTACAACTTGTGCTTATGGCTCACATAATAACCTTACACCTTATGTTTTATAGGCTCACACAAAATCCTTTTACAAGTGTTTTCAAGGCTCACATTAAAACCTCTCATAATGGTGTTTATTGCTCACACCAAACAATCACAAGGACATAAATGAGAATTGAAAGAATGAGTAGCAAATTGGCAAGAGATTGTTTATGAATTAATGAATTCTCTTTCATTTACATATGTTTGGTGGAGGATTTATAGCTCATATCCACCAAAGAGATGTTGGATTAAAACTATCAACAAGTCTCCAGGATGTGCTAAGTAGATTTAGCATTAAATGCTTGTCAGGCGAAAGTTGTGGTCATTACTACCATTTTACGGCGAATTTCCAATTTCCATTATGGAGCAACCCTGTTTGTGCCTAACGGCTAATCCACGTGTCAACTGTCCATTGGTTATCCAAGAAAATAGAGTTGTTGTGTTCTAACCACTATTAAAAGTCATGATCATGAGATACCTAAGTCTTGGGCATAACTGAAATCACGAATTCCTCTATTTGGTGAGGAAGCTTCAACTCCTTCGTCGCGGTCGCTACTGAATTTTTGCTCTTGTAATTTTTTATCTTTCAACTAACACATGGCACGTTGTGGTTGTGGCTTCGATTCCTTCTATTGTCACTATGAAAATCGCGGTCGCGATTTTGGCACGATACTCACCACTAATTCCTCTGTGACTAAGGCTTTGTAGTCTTTGGATGGTTCACGATAGCAAAATAGCCTGTGAATTCCTCTAGCCTAGCTTTATTCTTTCTTATGATTGATTCACGGTCGCGATTTAGCATACACACACTGCAAATTCGGATGATCTTTACTTTTTTTGAGATTTTGAATTCCATCTTACTTTCGATGAAAAAATCTAACTTATAATATGCAAAACAACACTTAATGAAAGTATTAGAATTGATCAATCTCTATTGTCAAGATCAAAAGAGGTTTATGACTTACGTTAAACGAACATAGTCCAACAATCTTTCCCTTTTTTATTTTGACAACTTTGATTGATCCTAGAGAAAATAAATGCATGAGTTTTGAAGTTGTGAAGTTGGAATGGTGAATGATTTAATGAATACTTAAAAATTTCTAGACAAACATCAAAGTGAAATTTTCTAAGTATGACATTCAACTAATCAAGGTGAAATTTCTAAGAATGACTACAAAGCTCCCCCTTAACTTATGCTATTTACTTGCAAATTATTTCTCTCCCCCTTAGATTTTTTCTTGATTCTTTCTCTAGCCTTTTGGCATGATAAAAAAGAGGGTTCATAAGGGAAAAGAACAAATGCATAACAAATAGATAAGTGTTCATATGGAGCAAAATTGATAAGAATTGTTATCATAAAAGTAAACTCTTTCAATCACATAAGACAAAGAATTTTAAAAACAAACATTTTTATTTATTTGTAAGTAAGCAGTGGGATCAACAACTTTACATAAGTAAAACAAAGAGAAAATACAAAGAAATCCTTTGCTAGAAGATTGAAGAGTCATCATCTTCTCTAGAAGTTTCTTCTCCTTGTTCATTATCTCCGCCTTCTACTTCATCTCCTTCCTCAACTTCTTCATTGCTTTCTTCTTCTTGGGTATCTTCAAATTCAGCAAAATCTGAAAAATGACAAGGAGGAACACCCAAATTTTCTTGCAAATCCACCATGTCACTATGAAGATATGAAAGAAAAAAAAATTGACTTTTCATCATTCTCATTATCTTGTCAAATTTACGGTTGACGGTGGCAAGAGATAGTTTTGATTTGGGTTTTGGTTAAGAAGGGGGGACTAGTGGGGCTCCTTCTTCAATGATGAGCCTCTTCCTTTTGGAAGCTTGGGAAGTTTCCATTTTCTTAGCCCTAAAAGTGAGGTCAAGAAAATTCTAAGAAGGTAAGAGTTTTGGTGATGAATTTTTCATTTTCCTCATCAAGTGCCCCTACGAAGCAATAGATGGCTGTTATATGTGATGAAAGAAGAAATTGACTTTTTGGTTTGGTGCTCATGTGGGTCAATTAATCCATAAGATACTGACCGGTTTGGATGGGTTTGTTTTTGACAAGGCAGAATAAAAAGGCCAAATACTTTTGAGACACTTTCTCGTTATAATCACCTATAACATTTATAGAAAAGGTGATGATACAATGGAGTATCTAAAAAGGGAGGGTTTTTATGTATTTGTCTAGGGATGTTTTTAAGTCTTGTTTGGTCTTAATGGAAAATTTTGACTAAAATTCTGAATATATTACATCAAGAGCAGAGATAATGAAAGGGATATTTTCTCCGACTTGAAGGTTGAAGAGGGTGGATAATTGTTCAAAAGTAATAAAGTATGGATCCCCGAAAGCACGAAATACTAACCTGTATTGCCCTGCTCGTGATTGCTTTGCAACTTAGTTGAACCGTACACATGAATTCCCTAACGACTTCTTCATAATCGGGTTCATCCCAAATGATGAACTCATTCCAGCCTAAGTTTGATACGAATGCATATATTTCTGCGTTGATTCCAAGAGTCTCCAACATAAATATAAAAGCGATTTTGTTAGATAGGATGACTTTTGAAAAGTTTGCTTTGAAGCGCTCTTTCTCCTCCTTTGTGATGCCCTTCATTAGATGAAGTGTTGGAGGTGAAGATGGTTGAGCCACAGTCTTGCCCTTTTCTACACTGAAAATTTTCTTGGGAGCCATATGAGAAGGTAGAGAGAGTTTGAGAATTTAAAGAGTTTTGGAAAGAGAATTGATTTTGAGTAGGATGAAGTGATAAAAATCATTGTTTAGGGAGTTTATATAGCTATTAAAAGGGTGTGAAAACGGTTAGAAATGGCTAGAATTAGAGTGATGAAGAGTTGGAAACGGTTGGCAGTCAAATCACTCAATTGTGTGTCAGTTACTAGAATTCACAACTGCTAAATACATAGACGCGACTGCTAATTCAAAAAAATGTGAGTAACAGACAAAAAATCCTCTGGAATCGGCGCGTCCAATGGTCATAATTTTGAAAATTTGACCGAATTCGAGGTGGAGAGTAAAATTCTCAATCGCAAATTGACGTTTGTCAGTCGAGTGAGATGAACCTTTGATTCACGACTAGGAGTTAAGGATAGCGACCACGAATTATAAGGCAAAAAAGATAATGATGAAAAAGTAAGATTTGACAATTAAAGTGATGATCCACATTAATATATTGATGCTTAATTTATGCAATTTGATATAGAAAAGTACAATTACAATTAGAATTAAGACATCCAATAATTGATATCACATTCAACCAATACACATAGCGATCAAATAAAAGATCAAACTTTTCACTTTAGGGAGCTTCCATCAAGCATTTCCAATTTTCTCTTAATGAAGTTTAATCTTTCTTCATTTAAAGGTTTAACGAAAATATTCGGAAGTTGATGAGTTGTGTCTATAAATTCTAACACAACATCACCATTTTGGACATGATATCTAAGAAAGTGATGTCTAATATCTATGTGTTTGCTTCTAAGGTGTTGGATGGGATTCTTAGAGAGATTGATCGCACTAGTGTTATCACATTTGATAGGAATGTGATCAACATCTTTGTCATAGTCCTTTAATTATTGTTTCATCTACAACACTTAGGTGCAACAACAACTTGCCACTACATACTCAGCTTCGGCAGTGGATAAGGCAACTGAAACTTGCTTTTTGCTAAACCAAGAAACTAAATATTCTGCTACAAATTAGTAAGTTCTAGAAGTGCTCTTTCTATCTAAAAGACTACTATCATAATCCGCATCTGAGTAGCCTATGAGACTAAAAGATGACTCTTTAGGATACCATAGATCTAAGTGTAAGGTGCCATGCAAATATTTAAAAATCCTTTTGACAGCATTTAAATGTGATTCCTTGGGATAAGACTAAAATCTAGCACACATACATTCACCAAACATAATATCAGGTCTTGAAGTAGTGAGATAAAGTAGAGAATTGATCATACCTTGATATCTCTTTTCATCAAGTGTTTTATCTGATTCATCTTTGTCTAGTTTGATGGTACCACTCATGAATGTTTTTGCTACTTTACGTCCATCCATGCCAAACTTTTTGAGTATGTCCTTGGTGTATTTGGCTTAGTTGTTGAAGATCCATTTTTTGGTTTGCTTGAGTTGTAGACCAAGAAAAAACTTGAGCTCTCTCATCATGCTCATCTCGAATTCCCTAGTCATACACTTAGCAAAATCCTCATAAAAAAAATTCATTAGTAGCACTAAAAATGATATCATCATCATAAATTTGTACTATAATTGTATCATGTTTGTGCCTTTTTACAAACAAGGTAGTGTCCACCTTTCCCTTTTCAAAATCATTTTTCAACAGAAATGTACTAAGCCTTTCATACCAAGCCCTTGTAGCTTGTTTAAACCCATATAAGGCTCTATTCAATTTAAAAACATAATTTGGAACACTTTGAGATTCAAAACCTGAAGGTTGTTCAACATAAACATCCTCCTCAAAAATTCGATTTAAAAAAGCACTTTTAATATCCATTTGAAAAAGTTTAAAATTAATATGACATGCATAGGCTAAAAGAATCCTAATGGCCTCTAACCTTACAAAGGGGGCAAAAGTTTCATCATAGTCTATCCCTTCCTCTTGGTTGTAACCCTTAGCAATCGATATAGCATTATTCCTGGTGATAAAGCCTTGCTCATCTAATTTGTTTCTAAACACCCATTTGCAACTTACAATTAGGTATTCCATAGGCCTAGGAATAAGTTCCCATACATTTTGAAATTCTTTTCCATGGTCACTTCTTATTGAAGAAATGAAATAACCCTTTTCATTTTGAATTCTTTTTGCAAAACTTTTGACAACATCAAATGTATCATTCTTATGAGCTAGAAAGGATACCCAAGTAAACCTAGAATAATCATCAACTATGACTAGTGCATAATGTTTTCCACCTAAACTAGCACTCCTTGTAGATCCTATCAAGTCCATATGAATTAGTTGGAGAGTTTTAGATGTACTTGCAATATTTTTAGCTTTGAAGGAAGATTGATGTTGCTTCCCCATTTGGCAAGGACCACATGTCTTGTCTTTTAACAAACTTAGCTTAGGAAGACCTTCCACTAGCTTTCCTTTAGATAAGCTTTGTAAGAGCTCCATACTAGCATATCCAAGCTTTTTATGCCATAGCCAAGCTTCATTACTAATAGACATAAGACACTTGAAAGATAGGTTAGCCAAATTGTCTAAGTCAATTAAGTAGGTATTGCCTTTCCTTTTCACCCTTGAAAATAACCCCTTTAGGTGACTTTATTACCTTTGTCACATAATTGACTTACACTTAACAAATTATGTTGCAATCCATCAACTAACAAAACATCATTAATTAAAGAGTAACCATTCTTACCAATAGTTCCAATACCAATTACCTTACCCTTGGCATTGTTGCCAAATGTGACATTGCCACCTTCTTTTTCTTTCAAGGCCATGAATAGCTTTCAATTGTCTGTCATATACTTTGGGCATCCACTATCCACATGCCAATTATTTGATTCATTGGTGGCTGCCAAACATCCCTACATAACATAAATAAATCATCTCTTCTTTAGTACCCAAGCATACTTGGGTCCTAAGGGGTTAAGTATTAAAGGGCCCTCCAATTTGAGGCGAGCCTTCCTAATGTAGCAATAAATATTAGTATGTTTATACCTCATACAATAATGACATTGGAGTTTAGACTTTAAGTCTTTCTCCTATGCACAATCTTAGTATAAGGAGGAGGCCTTCTCATGCTTTGGTTATGGAAATGTATGTAAGTGCATGAGTGATGAGAAGTGGATAATAATTTTTTATGTTTGTGTGTTTATGCATGCTTCTTATTATACATATAAGTATGATTTGCTCTCTGAGCCTTAGAGGGCCTTTCCTTTGTCGTTAGGCATAGGTGGCTTAGTGCTAGGAGGATCTCTTTTCCCAATGACCTCAATACTTGAAGTTTGAGGTGTTGTTGCTCTAACAAATGTAGTGAGTGTAGATTTGGAGGTTAAGGCTAAACCATGCCTAATTAAGGGAGGCCTTTATGATACTATGAGTGTATCCAAAGCTTCCTTACCCTTATAAAATTTAAAGATAGAGCTTCTAAGTTCAATGACTTCTCCCTTTAGAGAATCATTCTTTTTTCTTAATAAAGCTAATGATGAAGATGATTTGGAAATATTTTTCATTAATTTTTTGAGTTCTTCATTTGAAGTCCTCAATTCAGTTATAAGATCATCAAGGGATTTATAATCATCCTCTAATTTTGAGCATTTTTTCTTGTAAGATTTCATTTGTGACTTATACTTGTCACATCTCATAGTGAGAGCTTTTGGAAGCTCTTCATCTACATCATCTAAGTTATCATAATATGAATAAGAATGAGATGAAGTGCTTACCTCATTAGGAAAGTCTTTTTAAGCCAAAAAACATATGTTGGCAATCTCTTCATCCTCTTCATCCTTATTTGAGCTATCATCCCAAGTGGCTTTGAAGTTTTTTCTCTTCTCTTTGTCCCCTTTCTTCTTCTTCTTTAGCTTGGGACAATCACATTTGATGTGGCCTTGCTTGCCACACTTATAACAACTGAATTTGATTAATCTCTATTTAGGATTAGGAGTAGTTCTCTTGAAGTTTCTTATTTGCTTTCTTTTTCGAATGAGCTCCTTGGTCCTTCTAAAAAGCATTGCTTGTTCCTCTTCCTCCTCGTCACTTTCTTCTTTACCTGAACTAACCTCCACTTCCTTCTCCTTAGAAATGGACTTGAGTGCCAAGGTTTTATTTTCATGTTTTTCAGATTTTCTCCTTGGCCCCTCATTTTCTTCATCTCTTCATCCTTTTTTCAAGCTAACTCATGAGTTAAGAGTTTGCCTATCCAGACATTTGTTGGCACCTTTCCTATTTCTGGATTGGATTCTTGGATACTATACACTCTAGCACCAAATTGTTCAAGAGGTAAAGACTTTAAAATTTTAGAGTTTACCTCATGATTTGTGAGAATCTTGCAAAACTTCTTCAAGGTGGGGATGATTTCTAGGAGTCTATTGGTCATGTCGGTGATGCTCTCATCCTCCTTCATCATGAACAACTCCCACTCTATCACATACATCCTTAGCCAGTTGGATTTCACCAAGGTGGTGTCTTCATGATAGTTCTCCAAAGCTTTCCATATCCCATGGGCTGTTTGGCAATGTTGTACTCTTCTAATCTCTTCTCTTGAGGGAGAGCTTAAAAGTATTGTCATGGCTCTCTCATTCTTTCCATTTGATCTTCTATGTTCTTCAACCCACTCTTCTATAGGAATGACTTCTTCACTCCCATCCACCACTTTGGTGGATGGCTTTAATTCTTTAACCACAACATCCCAAAGATCCTTCACATCTGTATTAAGATAGATCTTCATCCTATACTTCCAACGACTATAGTCAACTCCATTAAAGTAAGGCTTAAGGTATAAGTGGATTCCTTCTTGTGCCATGATCTTTACTCACCCAATTAAGGTTTTTAGTAAGACTAGGCTCTGATATCACTTATTTCCTTGGACACCAAGAAGAGAGGGGGTTGAATTGGTGCTCAATTTGAAAATTAAAAGAAGGATTAATGTGTTTATGAAAATGAGTAGGAGAAGAAGGAAGTTGACACAAGTGTTTATAGTGGTTCGGGTGTTAACTAACCCTACGTCCACTCCCCAATTCTCTATAATTGGGTGTTTCACTCAACTCAATAGGTATTTTCAAGCTCACACCAAACTTTTACAACTTGTGTTTTCTAGTCTCACATAAAAAACCTCTTACAAGTGTTTTCAAGGCTCACTCTAAAATCTCTCACAAGTGTTTTCAAGGCTCACACTAAAATCTTTTACAATGGTGTTTATTGCTTACACCAAACAATCACTAAAGCATAAATAATAATTGAAAGAATGAGTAGCAAATTAGCAAGAGTATGGTTACAAATTAATGAATTCTCTTGCATTTACATTTGTTTCTCGGAGTATTTATAACTCATATCCATCAAAGAGACGTTGGACTAAAACTATCAACAAATCTCTAAGATGTACTAGGCAGATTCAGCATTAAATGCTTATCAGGCTGAAGTCGTGGTCGCTACTACCTTTTCGAGGTCGTGAATTTCCAATTTCCATAGAGAAGCCAAAAGTTTCGATGAAAAACCCTGTTTATGACTAACGGCTAGTCCACGTGTTAGCTTTCCATTGGTCATCCAGGAAAATACAGTCTTGTGTTCTAACCACTTTAAATTCCTCTGTGACTAAGGCTTGACAATCTTTGCCTGGTTTGTGGCAACAAGATAACTTGTTATTTCCTCTATCTTAGCTTCATCTTTCTTGTGATTGATTTGCGATCATGATTTATTATACACACACCATGAATTAGAGCAATCCTTACTAGTTCAGAGATTTTGAACTCCATCCAACTTCCAATAACTTATAATCTACAAAACAACACTAAATGAAAGTATTAGAGTTGATTAATCTTTATTGCCAAAATTAAAAGAGGTTTATGACTTAGGTTAAATCAACCTAGTCCAATATTTAGTAAGGATATAGTTTTCTTAGCAGCCCCTTAAGAAAGTGCCAAGATTCTTAATAGCCTTTTAATAAGTACCAAGCTTTCTAATAGCTCTTAGCAAGTACTAAGGTTGATTATCTTTTTCTAATAGCCCTCGAGCAAATACTGGAGTTCCTTTTTAACATCACTCTAGCAAATCCTAAGCTTTCTAGTAGCCCTCTAGCAAGAACAAAGGTTGATCTTCTTTTTCTAGCAACCCTCTAACATATACTAAGCTTCCTAGCAACCCTCTAGCAAGTACCAAGGTTGTTCTTTTTTGCCACTAGCCCTTGAGCAAATACTAAAGTTCCTTATTAGCAATCCTCTAGCAAATAATACCAAGGTGTTTTATTTTACATAGATCGTCCTTTATAATCAGTGTCACTCTTACATTTCTTGATGTATGCTTTGGTCTTTTTGATTGATGGTTCTTGGCTCAAGGGTGCTCCTAGATAGTTCTTATGTCATGTAAACCTTTTAAGCATTTATAAACTGATTCAAATTCCTTATAGTCCTTTTGGCTATCTTGAAGGTTCACACTTACCTTAAGGGTAATGGATCTAGGCCTAGATATCATAGGAAGTGCTTCCTTGGGTTTTGTCATTTATAGGGAGGAATCTTTCTTAACAATATCTTTAGGACCTGTGGCGGGTAAGCTTGTCATTAAAAAGGTTCATGATGGCCTAATCTAGAGTTGTACCTTGGAGTGTTCTTTAACATTCTAAAAGCAATGAGGGTATTTTAGGCAATTGGTCACCTTAGGGCTCTTTTAAGAGATTAGGGGTATTTTAATGAATTAGCTGCTTTAGGCTCTTTGGGGAACTGAGGGTATCTTAGTAACTTAAGTGCAATTAGGCTTGAGAAATAGTCAAGGGTGTTATGTCAATTTGACTGATATTATGCTTCGCTAAGGAACTTAAGGTATTTTGGTAATTTTAAGCTCGATTGGGCTTGAAAGGAAGGCTAGATTGGGCTTAATGGGCTAGGAACTGGGTCCATCAAGCTTAAGGAGGGGCCAGGCTAGCTCGACCTAAAAAGACTGTATAGTCCCCTTTCTACTGTATAGCCTAAGGCCACTATACAAGGGCCCTGGGAGCCTTTCGTCCTCATTTGTGTTGTTTCTCCTCTCTATTTCTAGCCTTCAAACATAGCTCTTAGGCAATCTTAGCTCCTTCCAACGACTGACATGGCCGAATTTTCTAATGATGAGATGTATGACACTCAGAAGGAGTTTCTCGATGTGAATCTTTTGACTTTTAACGCGTTCGATCAGCTGCAATCTCAGTGGGGGTTCGAGTGAGTGAATCCTCTGAAGAAAGCAATGGTAAAGATGATTCCACCTAGTAACCCTTCAACTGGTGACATGTCGACAATTTACAATCTATACCATTACTTAGCAGGAGCCGTCTCGGGATCGATAGGTATCCTTTTCTTTCTTCTTTCAATTTTTTTTTTATTTTTTGTTCACTTTATCACCATAAGCCTTACGCATTAGCCTTAAATTTATTTCTTATCTATGAACATTAAGTTAGCTTATAAAACATTTAGAAATAATTTCTAGGACACTCAGCTTTTATTTTTAGCGAAATTTATTTTTTTATCTACCAACCTCGTTAATTGCCTTGATTTGCATGACTTAGGCTTTATTCTTTGACCTGTGCAAGGAAGTAAATGAAATTAATTTATGGAATGTTTCCTGAATACTTAGGGTATGAAACTAAGTGAACAATCCACTATTTTTGCAAATTTGCTTGTCAAGCGATAAAATTTTTTTTAAGGATAAACCCTAGAGTTTATTTCCTTTTCATTCTTCAAATTATATATGTGTGTGTTTTCTTACTATTATTTTTCCTTTCTTTCTTTAAGGGATTGTCTTTTTCTAGAAGGGAGGTGGTTTTAGCGGTCTTATTAGGGCATGGGGGTGTACTTTGCATCCCCGAGTGGTGGCCTGCCTAAGGGGGATTGAAATCTAGACTTTTTTATGGTTGCTTCCTAATGAGAAATCGAAGATTGATTTATCGATGGTACACACGTTGGTGAAGCGATGGATTGACATAACTCACACTTTTCCACCTACCTCTAATTAACGAGATTACAATCAGCTTAGGAATTTCACCCTTCTAATTGAGTTATAGTTCCAAGACATTCCACTACCTAATGATTATAGGGTACATTATCTCATTCTCCAGTGAGATTATCTGTGAAGGGTCCTAGGCTGCATTATTTTATCGAAGGGGAGTCGGGTCATGAGGAGGCCGAGTATTCTGACTAGCGCTTCTATCATCATCGACGATAGTCCTGATGAGGTGATTGATCAACATGCTTATTGCTACCTGCTATATGCCTTGTTAAGATTCATATTCTCGAACACTTATGGGCTGGTGAAGCTATGTTTGGTGCCTGTGCTAAAGGACCTAGACTTATTACACCACTTCGATTAGGGATCTACGACATTAGTGTGCCTTTACCATTACCTCAACAGTTGCTCCTATAGTAAGGGCTATATGTGTGGCACCTAAAGAGTCCCTGTGGTAAGTATCGCAGGTTCTCTCTATTATTTGTACGTTCAATGCCACTTTATTAGTTTAACCCTCACAACATTCTTTATTAACATGTTTGGGCCATCGTGTTAGGCCTACTAGAGGGATTGGATCCTGAAGATGGTGTGAAGGGTGGCTATCTTCATTTCACAGTGTGGAGTGCAGTGATCTATGAGGAGACTCTCATGACTACTAAGCGTGCTTACCTGAACACGATCACTCTGCACTAGGTATTCTCCCGACACTGAATCCATCATATCAGTGATGATAATTTATTTTATTGTTTGGCATTATACTTAAAGTGATTTTGCATTTCCATTGCAATTGCACCTTGATTGGAGGGGTCCCATGGTTATATAGGCACTTGAGGTAGCTAAGGTCGATATTATATCGATATTATATTGTATGACCATTAATTAATGGTGGGGCCCTTCATCTGTGAGTGGTACCTTGGGAAGGACATCTTTTATTAGTACGAGGGTTTAAATGAGAGCCCTGCCCCATAGTGTCTGTCTATAAGCTTGTTTCAGGTGAGAGACCTCGAGGGTGCAAAGATGGCTTCTGCCCTGCATTACACACCTAGATAGTAGTTATCTTCTGTTAGTGTTCCTTATAGATCTTGGATGATCAACGCACTCATGGGGAGCCTCCTTCTTTATCCGATAAGGGGATTGTTTTACAACACCAGAGTGAAGGTACCACCACGCAAGTAGCTCAGAGGCCTTCTACTCCCACTCCTTCATCTAGCTCTACCATTGCTCAAGGTCACAAATGGGCCCATGGATCTGCCCAAGGAGGTGTAGTGGCAAACAACTTGGCTTTCATATTGGACAACCAGGTAGAGTCCTGCATGATTTCATTGATCAGGTTGATGATGTCATTACAGATCACTCAGTCTGCCTGTGCTTTTGAACTAGCCGAGACCACTTATGTAAGTTCCTCATTACTTGTGCTTATTATGTCTTGGTTATACTGCAAGTTATGCTTCTAAGAATGTTTCTCTTTTTTCTCTTTTCTCTCTTTTCCCTTATATATTCCTCGTGTCCAAGTAAAGGCAATGGTAGACTTGATCCCTTCCCCAAAGAGGTTTGTGAGGTAGTAGATGTGCACCCTGTAGGTTAATGAAATATAGATAAAGCAGTGCATGTATGCATGTTCTTGGTTCATGTCTTATGTGCTCTGTGTCCTAAATATCCTAACCTTTGTGTTTTTTTGTAGGAGATGATCTAATGTCAAAACTGCAAGATCAAGGAGAGGGATCAGCATATCGCTAAGGCAAAGGTAGAGATGGAGCGTCTAACCCAGAGGGCCAGAGACCATGGATATGTGGATATTGATGGCGAGGCCACAAACTCAGAGGCAGCTGAGCTTTGGAGACACCTCCACCCCTTTTAGTTGCTTAGGACATTTTCTCTTTTTCTTTCTTTCAGTGTAGTATTTTTTATAAATATTTATATAGTTACATAATTTAATGGCAATTTGAAAGCCCTCATTTTGGATATTTACGTAAGACATAATAGGATAGACCGAGGTGACATTGCCTTATTATTTTATTGAATTTTGACATTTTGTCTGTTAATGCAAGAATTTATTTTTCTTCTCCCTAATTATGCATTTTAAAACATACGTTGTCGCTCTTTTCTTTACATGTATGCCTTACATAATAGGCACCCAAATTGGCATCATCCTCAAGAATAAATAAAATGTTATCCATCCTACCTTAGTGGAATATTGTATAGCCCAACTGGAAGGTTGTACAACCCAACTAGAGGGTTGCACAACCCAACTGGAATGCTTTATTGCCTAAGTTAGGGTCTATATAGCCCATGGGTCTGAGCTTGCTACTATAAAAGTCCATCTCACACTTGCTCTCTTCATTTACTTCCTCTAACTCCCAAATCATGGTAAAAACTTTTCCAAGGTCACTCCCACCTCAAGTTTGGCTTACCCTTCCATGGACTGGTCTTTCTGCTCTTCGTTACTTTCTTCTATTCAACCTGACCTGTATTTTTAGCAGATAACTTGTGACTTATGAGACACCACTACTCATACTTTTCACGTCAGAGATATAGAGACTACCCTTTGCTAAAGGAGCTTAGTACTATTTTTGAATGTTATGTCATAGCAACAGATCAAATTACATGAACTCAGTTAGACTATCCATATGTCAGGAAAATGGTAGAGTTATTTGACTTAAGACATGAGGATGTCCCCCGGTATATGTTAAGCAAGAAGAAGATCCTCATGGCTCCTTTTACAGCATTTTTCCCTTCTAGATTCATGTTCGAGCTGCTCAGGCTTGCAACTCAACTGCCATTTTCATGGGTGAGTATCTAATAAGGAGAGACAACAACGAGATTGATTTTTACATTCTGCCTCTCTTAGAGGGAGCTAACTCAGGGAGGACTCTCGTACCTACGATCTTTGAGACTCGATAAAATGGCTTTAGGGGTCAATAATTCCATCACTGTGTGTCCACTATTGCTTCAGGTATGAATTCTTCCTGTAGCCTCTTTTCTTTTCTTTCCCTTCCTTTTCCTTTTCTTATTTTTTTACTGCATCAATTTTTGCATAGACCTCCATTGCGGGTTTCAATCCAATAGACTGCTTAATTTTACTTAGGTCGACCTCTCGGGTTTTCAACTTAACCAGTATTATCGTTTTCCTTTTTCTCCTTCTTTATTTTTTTCTCTCTTTATTTTCTTTTTTTCTTCTTTTTTTTAGATATGGTTGCAGCAGAGGTTAGGGCCACTAGCTGCTTTGATTATGGATGTAAAAATTTACTATCCATAGTGCCACTTGAACCATGATCTGACTAGACTAGATTAGGGTGGAATGGGCTGAGCAGATGTCCCACATCATTGTTACTAACATTCATTGGAGCTATTCCTAGTGGAACCTATCGCATGTCACTCTGCAAACTTATGGAGATTATGTCATCCCACCTGCCTTGGCTTCAGGCACATTTTACGATCTTGCCCACATGTGTCATCAGCTCAGTGCTCCTCAGTTCTAGATACAGTTCGTCCCTTCCTTTGTTGAGGGTCGTCTGACTCAGTGCCTCCTATATAGGGTTGAAACTACATGGAGTAGACATCACACCTATAACTTCTACACTAACTGAGATGCTAACCTTGATGACCATGCAGATTAAATGGCATGGTTGCATAACATTTAAGTTATAGGCATCTCATTAACAAATTGTAGATAATGATCTTTTATGAGAGAAAGCGTTGTCTTTTGTTTAGTTCTAACTCAAGGACATGTATGATTGAATTTACTTTAATTATGCAAATGTGCTTTGATTTGATATTATACCCAACACAAACCATTTAATTGTTACATATTATGCATTAATTAAATGCATGACTTCTACTTTTAACATCAGCACATTAGATCATCTAATTATTTTGCTCAATGCCTGTCATGCTGACTCTTCGCTCATTCATACCTGCCTTCTTTGTCATCATACTGTTGTCCTATCAAAGATCCCTTAATGGTCAATCATATTTTTAACTTTTACTATTTTATTTATTTTTTTATGCTCTAACTTTTGCCTAAGCCACTATTTCGGGTTTTCAACTTAATAAGCTTTCCTTTTTCTCTTATCTTTTTTTTTCTTTTTCTTTTCATTATTTATTTATGCCATAATTTTTGCCTAAGCCACCATCTCAAGTTTCTGACTTAACAGGCTACTTTCACTTTTCTCACACCTTACATGAAGTACTTATTGAGTCTGTCACTGGCTCGGTGAATCAATTCTGATCCATATATGTTAACTTTACTACTTAATCTGAATAGATTTATTTGACGACATAAGGGCCTTCCTTATTAGACTTAAGTTTTTCTTGGGGATCATGAGTTTGTGGTTGGACTACCTTTAAAACTATATCACTAATTTTTATCACGTTTGGCTTGAACCTCTTGTTAAATGAGCGGGCTAGCTTGGCTTGATACAACTAGATGTGAGACAGGGCCTTTAACCTCCTTTCATCAAGCAGAGCTAACTATTCAAATCTACTTCTTTCCTATTGGTACTCAGGGATGTCAAATTGAATTAATACCCATAAAAGACTTCACTTCTAACTCAACTGGTAGTACCGCCTCCATCCCATGCACTAAAGAGTATAGTGTTGCCCCAATCAATGTCCTCGCCATAGTTTGATAATCCTATAAGGCAAAGGATAATTTCTTAGACCGATCTTTGCATGTCTTGACCATCATGGTGAGGATGTTCTTGATATTCTTATTTGTTGCTTTCACTACTTTGTAAGCCTATAGTTTGTAAGGTGACAATTTGTGGCGGATTGCCTCATATTTTCTCAATATATTCTTGACCTCTGCTTAGAAATGGACCCCATTATTTGTAACAAGATAGTATGATAAACCATATTACTAGATTAGGTTCTTCTCAATGAGTCACAAAATTTGTTTTACCCCTAGCATATTAAAAGCTTAAGACTCTACCTACTTCAAGAAGTAATCCACTACTACCATAATATACCTATGTCCACTTATAGACGCTGGCCTGATTTCCCCAATCACGTTGATGCCCCATACTGCAAAAGGCCAAGGTGAGGTGAAATTCCGCAACTCTATTGGCGATAAATGATGGAGGCTACTGTGAATTCGACAATCGCGATTAATCATGCTCTTGGTTGTCTAGTAGTATCCCAATCTTAGAATTTTCTTTGTCGACACCTTACCATTCATGAGGGGGGACCATAAACCCCTGCGTGTATCTCTTCCATGACCTTATGGGCTTCTTCTTCAACCAGGCATCCCAAGTAAACCCTATCAGGCATTCTCTCATACATTACCTTATTTTACACCATGAATTGCAAAGATAGCTTTTGGATTTCATCCTTATCCTTTTTTGTAGCCCCTTTTAGGTATTCATTGTCTTTAAGTACCTTTGTATATCAAAATACCAAAAGCGATTTTCCACTGACACCTGCATCACACCTATATAGTGTCTCAGACCGAAGTGTGATGAGTGGCTTCATAGGCATTACCATAGGCCCTTCCTAAATAGAGACCAAAGTGGCCAAGGCATCATCCATTGCATTTTCTTCTATTGATAGGTGATGAAATGTGACCCTGTGAAAGTTCTATACTAACCCCTTTAGATACTCCAAGTATTGGGTTAGTCATTCTTCTTTCAGCTCATGTTCATCTATTGTCTGTGAAATGACCATCAATGAATCACCAAACACTTCTATTGCCTTGACCTTTATCTACTTCAGGAGTTTGAGTCCTAGCATACATGCTTCATCTTCATTATCTAGACCAACACATACAGATCTTCTCCACTTGATTATATTTCTCTCCATAAGACAACAACTTCTTGTTGAGGTAATATACTGCATGCTTGCTCCCTTTTTCATCTTTTTGAGCCAATATTGTACCTATATAACTATCCTCCTTTATCAGATACAAAGTTAAAGTCTTTTTGGGCTTTAGTGGCTTCAACACTGCAATTTAGTTAGATACTCTTTTATCTTTTTGAAGGCATCTTGCAATGCTCATTCAATTCCATTGGTTGATTCTTCCTTAGCAACTTGAAAATGGGTTCACAGATGGGGGTCAATCTTGCTATGAACCTACTAATATACTATAAATGACTCAAGAAACCTCATACCTCCTTCTTTATCTTAGGTGTAGACCATTTTTGTACAGCCTTTACCTTATTCGGATTCATTTCAATTCCCTTATCGTCGATTATATGTCTTAATAGCTTATCAAAGGTAGCACTGAACACACACTTTTTAGGATTCAGCCTTAAATTGTACTCGTAAACCCTATTTAGGAACTTTTTCAAAGCTTTAAAATGCCCTTTCCTAGTCTCTGACTTCACCATATATCATCCACATATACCTCCACCTCTTTGCGGATCAAGTCATATAGCAAGGCAATTACCATTCACTAGTAGGTTGCTCCTGCATTCTTTAACCCAAACGACATCACTTTGTAGTAATACGTTTCTTACTATATGATAAAAGTTGTCTTCACCTTATCCGTGATAGCCAATAGAATTTGGTTGTACCCAGAGAATCCATCCATAAAAGAATACATGACATAAGTTATGGCACTATCAACTAGTACATCTATGTGTGGTAAAAGGAAAATTATCCATTGGGCATGCTTTGTTCAAATCCTTATAGTCAACACACATCTTTACCTTTTTATCCTTCTTTGGTACTGGCACTATATTGGCTAACCATTCCATGTAATCTACCACTTTTAAGAACTTGGCATTTAACTACTTTACTACTTCTTTCTTGACTACTGGGCTAATTCATGTCTCATCCTTTGCAATTTCTATTTTATTGGCCTCATATGTGGGTAGGTTGGGATTCGATGTTATGTATTCTCCTATCGACCCCTAGCATGTCCTCATACATCTAGTCAAAAACTCTTTGGTATTTCTTGAGTAGGTATTCGAATTTCCTTAACTTCTTTGGTGTGACATCACTAGTAATGAACAAGATCTTTGGATTTTCTTGTGTGCCAAGGTTAAATGCAGTAGCATGCACAAAATTAATGTTAAATATGTTCATAAAATGATATATGTTATACACATTATCATCAAGAAACACATCACACAACTAAGCAAACACATCATTTATTCCCTTAAACTTGGAAAGAAATACATCATCATGCTCGAATAGACTAGAAATAAGAACATCAGCAGTATTAAGAAAGTCCTCTTTATCTGGTTAGTTGACTAGAGCTTCTTTTGTTTGAGCCTTATTTTCTCCTTCATCCTTCACTCCATCAGTCAGAACCTCAAGATCAACATTTTGTACAGGATTTATCTTTTTTCCTTCGTCTATTGTAGCAACAACCTTGACAACCCCTTCAGATTTTTATTTCATCTATTCCTTTTCTAGCTTAATCTTCAAAAATTTTGCCCATAGTGGTGCCCCTTTACTAGGGTAGGCTCAATTTTGGCCATAGAATTCTTTTTTTCTTCACTATCTACTTCCTTAATAGAGTTCACAATCATACTCTCAATGTCTTCTAACTTTGTCCTCTTATAGGCAGCTTCAGTGAACTTGCAAGGCCCAATATACTCTCATTTTAGGTCCATAAATGATGCATCCCTCTTTATCAAGTCAGACCCTTTCCCTATATGATCTTCCCTAATGGCCCAAAAATTCTATTCTAGTGCATATTACCCCCTCTGTTCATTAGTGTCCTTCTTTTTATCCTTTCATGGCCATGTAGACTAAGGAGCATCAGAACTAAATGCTAACTTGGCTCCTGATCATCCATTATCTCTACGACTTATTTTCCCTATTTCTTCTTTTTCTTCTCACTATCCTCCTCCTTCGATAGGTCCTAATAATTTTGATACCCTAATTTACCAACATATAGCTAGAAAAAGGCTTTCTTAAGTTCATCTATGTCATTGCCCAATGACTTATCACTCTAAATGGTTCCTTACTCTAGTTTTTTTAGAACTTCGCCTTCTTTCATAAATAAGTTTAATAGTGGCCCTCACAAATCTCACACTTCTTGCTTTAACCTTTCATCATGGTAACCCAATCCTTTCTTAGTAGTCTGAGTAGAAATCTTTGGGGACTCTGATATGCCAATAAAATTCTTCCCTAACCCCTATCTTGGAAAGATGTTCATGTTCTTCATAATCCCCATTACCTTTAGATCAATCCATTTGTTTATGACTCCAATGACTTGAAATCCTCAAAGTGTGAAATAACCACACTCAAAACATATACAATTTGCCTAACCTTGACACAAATGGTGACAATCTCTTTTTGTAAGGGATCTTAACTTTTTAGTGAACAGTGGAAGGCACCCCATTGAAAGAATGATACCATGGCCTTCATAACAAAAGTGAGAAAGTGATCGAGATGTCTAAGACTGTGAACTCCACCATATCATCAACTACTCCTATTTTTACCATAGTCTTGAATACACTTGCAACTAGCCTTTTATTATCATCGTTGGCCCTAATGACACTATCAAAAGCCTCCAAATCATTTTCAGACAACCTAAACTTACACAATAATTTTGCTAAATAAATGTTAATCCTAAATCCATCATCCACTATCACATATGGAGTACGCCTCCCTTTCACTTCAGTTCGGATGAACAAAGCCAAATAGTGATCCCTTCCCTATTGTGGTAAAGCTTCATCTAAAAAGGTGATTTTACCCTTATGAGTAGCCAATGCAATAACATCTCTCATGGTAGCTTCATTGAAAATGATCAAACTGGACAGTGCCTTTACCATAGCCTTCTTATACTCTTAAGAAGTGATAAGCAATTCCTATACACTGATCTAAGTTGGTACCTTCTTCAACTTCTTTACAATGGGATTGTCCTTGATTTTCTCCTTCACCATACGTTCATTGTCCATTTTTCAGCCTTTAGTTCCTTAGGAGCTTCCCTATCAGCATAGAATTTCCTATTACAAGTGATATTATTCACTTATTTGGCTTCCTTTTCTTCATCGCTCTTATTCCATAGTTGAATCATTCTTCCCCTTCACTTTTCTTTTATCTCCACATCTGAGTTTTTCCTATGGATTGATAGTGCAAACTATTAAAGCCTCATTTGCGGCCTCCTCTATAATAGTCATAACAACTTCTTTAGGAATCCTAGAATAAATCATAAAAGTCCCTTGATTTAGGGGAGGAATATTATGATACTTTAGGAGAGGGTTCCCTTAAATGCTTGGCCTTTTAGAGTTTGATGGAATAATTGTCTTGTTGTCAATAAGGTTTTCAATCTCATGCCTTAATCTATAACAATCATCAGTGTTATGATTGGATCCTTGATGAAAAGTATAGAAGGCATTAGTGTCATACCCCCTAGGCAGCAGATTAGGATGTGGTTTTGGTGTTAAAGGTTTCAATGCCCTTTTCTTCTATAACCTCTCAAATGTTTTAGACAAAGGCATTCCTAAATTAATAAACTATCTCAGCGCTCTTACTGCATTAACATTAGTCGTGTTATTTCATTTTGCTTGGTGCTACGATGGGTGTTTCTCCTTTCCCCTTATTGCCTTTTTTACTCAATCTTCAATTCTTCAGCTTGCAAGCCTACTTCTTGGAAATCCTCAAAGTTTTAAACTAGCATTCTTATAATTTTGGTGTTGATACCTAGCAAATACCCTTTTACAATCATTCTAACTTGTTCTCTCTCAATAGGCCTTATGGTTGCTTTTGAAACCACCTTCTTCCATCTCTTAATATAATCATTGAAGCTCTCACCAGTCTTTTACTTCAAAGATTCCACGTCTTGCAATATGACTTCCAATTTTGAATTGCAAGTGTAGTGCCTTTTAAAAGTGCCGGTAAGCTCTTTTCGATCTTTCTCGATAGTTTTTGGCTAGTTAAAGTACTATATCTTAACAGATCCTTCTAACGACAACTCAAAGAGCTCCAACATTATATCAATTGGAACCCTGGATGCATTCATAACTAACACTATAAACAGATACGGTTATTTGCATTTTAGATTTTTATGAACTTCGATAGCTCAAGCATGCAAAAATTAGCTAGTATTTTCTTGTGCTTACGAACAAGCAATTCTTTAATGTATGTTCCCTTCTATAAACCTTCAATAACTAGAGCTTTTTGTATTTTCTCCAACTATTTAGCAAAGTCATTGAATCAAGTACTCTCTTTCCTGACTTTCATAGCAAAGTCATCAAATCAAGTACTTTCTTTCCCGACTTTCATAGTCTTATCGGGGATAACTATGATACTACCCATGTCATTAGTAATTTTGTTCTTATGGTACTCCTTCATCCTAAACAAATCATCATCAATCACTACTATTTGGGGGGCTTTCATAGGTGTTTTTCCCTTATCAGCTCTGCTGGTAACTACTTCTCCTTTGCCTAAGATCTCATTAACTCATTTATTTACTTCTTTAGTAATCCTCTCTTCCAGCTTGAGGTTAAAATTAACCATTAGCCTTTCCAAAACTTCAGGTGGTATGTTTAGTTCCATGACTAGACTAGCTTTTTACTCGAACTCAACATATTACTTTTCCTAGCTAGTTGATTGCCTTTTCTTCTACACGAAAGGTTGGACAGGGTTATGATGGCTGCAAGACAAAGGTTATCAATACGATGCATGGATAAGTAATTGATGTATGTATGCATGATATGTACATGAAAAAATCCTTCCAAGCTTATTCCTCCTACACATAAGGTCTAGTGGCTCTTTCTTAAGTGGAGTCTCATTCTTACCAACAGGAGATTGCAGTCACCTTAGACTAAGAAAAGTTGAAACCTCGAAAGAACATATATAAAAAGACTTAGCCCAAAATAGGAATGTCTTTACATTAATTAGGAAAATGCAAACATAGAATACAAAAAAGTCCATATATACATAGAATACAAAGAAGACCTTTGTGCAAAAAAGGTGGGACATTTACATATAATCTTATACAAAAGCGGGGAAATGCGAATACACAAATATTTACATGTGGGGGATAATTACATTAAGGGAAGATGGGATAATAACTGGCTCTTACATTGGGGATATCAAACCATGTTCTTTGAGGGTTCCAACTCTCCTTTAAAGAAAATGAAGACAAGCTGGGTACCCTATTCCAAGGTATTATTGAGTTTTATATATGCCTAGTGTTTGAAAGGGTTATTGACGTTGATGGCTCCCATAAGCTTATAGGGCGATTGTCATGATCCCTTATTTGATATACCTAAAGGTACTAGGCTCATGACTGATGAATCTTCCTCCCAATCTCCTAAGCTCGAATAGAGTTTAAGTCTTAAGTTTAGAAAACCATTAATTTATTGAAAGGCACTTAGTGCTTATGGTGAAGTCTGAAGACTACATGAATGCAATGGACTATATCAACAATAGGTTTGAAACATTAAAAATGAACTAGAGATTTAATGCGAAGTCAATTTTGAGTCCCTGGCGGAGTCACCATTACGAGTGCATTGATTTTCGCAGTTGTGCTCAAATAAGTGAAATCTTGCTTATGACTCCTACCTTTAATTGATCATTAAAGGATCGAGAGAATAGGAGATCATACATTAGTAATAACACCTAGTCATGGCACGTAATTTGAGTCGACAGGGGATCCTTGAGGCTTTATGTTAGATAGAAGCCCTTTTTTTAAAGTAGTGGTCAATGAGGCACCAAGGTGGGACAATACATTAGTAGCATCCCTAAATGCAATGTGAAGTCTCCACCAGACTTTGGCCGAGACAAGAATATGAGGAAGGCAAAATCTAAGCCTATTTTAAGTCAATTAAAAGGCCCATTTCATCTTCATCCCATCAAAGATCAAGTTCAAAAATTTGATATGGTTTGGCGAAGGGGTTGGGCACCTCCAAACCACCTAGATATTGGGATTCGACCTTTAGGCATCTTTAGTTCACTTTTAGTATTTTAGCTGAATTATTGATTAGTCTAATTACCACCCTTAAACATACATCTAAGCACAATCCATTTAGACAAATCAAGTCATCTTACCAAAGGGAGGGGGGTTATGCTCTCATGGTATGAGGTAAACATGTATCATTTATTCATACATAACATTGATAAGAGGTGATGAGGATCATGAATCATCGTATAAGGTCTCATCATGCGCCATCATTCGTTCACATACATAATCATCCATAATGGGGAGGGATCATGCATTATCGTATGGAGTTTTAGCATGCATTCACCATACATTCACATACATAATCATCCATAATAAGACATGGCTAAGGCCAAGTCCATGGTCTAACCAAAGCACTCACACCTATACCTAAGAAGAAGAAACAACTTAATAATAAGTTAACATGAAAACAAACAAACAAAAGAGAACTCAAAGCTAACAAAGAAGGGGTAATGAAACCCATGGTGATCACCATACCCTATTTTCATGCCTAAGGTACCTAGCATCTATGTCCTTAATATTCACATTTTATCATCACAAACCAAATTGTGACATACATGAATAATTGCATGAATCATGAGTAATAGAGAGGATATAGACACAAACAAGGTTAAACATTTAGAGGATGTTAAGTGGCCTAAGGCAAAGATTCACTCAAGTGGGGTCCTAGGGTAATTAAACCCTCACTCATTTGCTCATAAAGAGCTAAAAACATCTAAGACAAAACCTAACATGGGAGTGGCTAGAATGCCCATATGAATCCAAGATACCAAAGAACTAAAAAGCATTATTCACATGACTATCTTTGAATTCTATCACAAAAGGGGAATATCAAGGTTAAGGGAAACTCGAGTTCCTCTTTTGATTATTACCCCAAGGTGTTAAAAATAAAACCACAAAATAAGCTTTAGAAATCAAAGAAAAAAAAAACACATAGCATTCAATTAAGGCATCAAAGGACTAGCAAATACCATTCACATGACATTTTGCATTCTAACACAAAAAAATGATTATTAAGGTCAAAGGAAACTTGAGTTCCTCTCTTGGTTATCTCTTCAAGATGTCAAAATAGAAATAAAAGCTTGACCTAAAGCCCAAAGGAACAAAAATTCACATAAGTATTTTAAGTAAGAGAAGTAAAGAAAACCATTTTGAAAGCTAATCAAAACTCTATTTTGAAGTGAATATGTGTTCTAGGCCATAAAGCCTTATCCTATTCTATATACATCCCAGAAGATACCCCTAAAAGCAAAAAATCCAAAGAGAAAAAGAAGAAAACTTTAGGCTAGTGAGCAAGAAACCTAGGCTGTGCAACCATAGATAAAGGTTGTACAACCTAGGATGAGGGTTGTAAAACCTACTAATAAGGTTGTATAACCCTCATTTTTTGGGTTTCAAAACAAAAAAAAAAGAGGGAGAAAGGGGAAGGAAGACGAAAGGGAAGGGGAGTCTCTAAGATGTTCCAACAGTGTCTCTCGCTCAAAAGCTCATGATTAATTTAATTTCCTCTAATATTACTTAGGGAATGCACAAACATAAAGGAAAAAAGGTCTAATTCTACCTTAGAGAGGGTGGGATAGGGTTAAGGTTTTTATTTTTTGTCTTTATAGGTATTTGAGAGGTAATTTCTACAGAGTAACCTTAAGGTTTCCAAGCCTTTCCTTCTTCTTCAAATGAAGGGACATTTATAAGTGTTGGGTGAGTACACAATGGCTAACATGATTCTAGTTGCATCATGGACACATCCAATCATAGAGCATGAGAGTGTTGTACTAGAATTAGGATTTATATGTGGGTTGTATAACCAGGAATAGGTTGTACATCCCTGTGTCAAGGCTGTACAACCTTAGGATTTAAGAGGGGACTAGTTCTAGAAAGTTCCTTGAGTTAGTGTTTAAGTAAGGCTATACAGTCTTGAGGGAAGTTATACAACCTCATAATGAGGGTTATAAAACTTTATAATAAGGATTGTATAACCCTATTTTGTGAGTTGTACAACCCATCAAACTTGGCTGTAACCCTAGGTTTGTCTTGGGTTTGGTCATTGGTCTTTGGGCTTTTCCAAGGCTTTCTAAGATCCTTCACCTTTTACATTATGTAATTCTATTTGCATTTTAAGGATTTGGTTCAATAATTTTCATCATTGGGCTTTGTATCTGGAGGTCCAAAATCTGATGCTCATAGTGTTCTAAAAGGTGAAGTTCTAACAAACACACTTTTAGAAGTAGAGGAAGAGACATGATTATATCTAATGTCATGTTTCACACTAGTATCTCTTTGAAAGCCAAAAAGCAAATCTAGTTTTCTTTTCCTTTATTAAAATTTGAAATAGAGTTTTTCAAGTCTAAAACCTCTTTTTAAAACTATCATTTTGTTTGAAAAGAATTTTATAAAATTTCTTTTTAGAATTTAACTCTTCATTTTCCCTTTTTAAAGCATCAATTTTCATTTTTAAAAGTTTTTTTTTTCATTTGAAACTAAGATGAGTGCTTTTGAAAGCAATTCCTCTTTTTCTTTTCTCAAACACTCAAGTTCATTTAAAAGCTCATCTTTAATTTTAAAAATAGAGAAAATTTCATTTTCAATGATTCATTTTCATTTCTCAAAATCTTATTTCTATAGAAGATTTATCCAAGTCATTATTAGTTGATTTTAGGGCTTCAATAAGATTTTCTATTGTGAATATATCTTTGATATCATCATCAAGTTCACATACCTCATTTATAGAGTCCTTATTCAATTCATCCTCTATGGCCATTAGACATCCGACTTTTGCTTCTTTTGGCCTTTCTTTTCTTTATCTTTCTATTGCAGGAGAATTCATCATCACTTGTGGATGTGGAATTCATTAAGCTTCTTCTCCTCTTTTCCTCATGATGGTGATCTTCTAGCTCCATTGACATATTGCTTCCTCTAATTTGAGTCGGTCCATTTTTAGGAAAGCTTTCATAGTGAGAATACTTAATGGTTTCCATGATCATGTATATCTTGCTATTAAGCTTGAAAAGAAGTTAGGCTTTGATACCAATTATTAGTTTGAATGGAGATGAGGCAACTTGAAAACGGGGTGAATTGAGTTATAAATAAGAACACAAACAAATAATGTGAAAGCAACAAACATAAATCAACATAAAAGTTTTGTAGTAGTTTGACAATGTGCCTACTCCACACCCAAGCTTTCACTTAGCCATTTTTTTATTCTTTTTTCAGGCTAAAGAAAAACCTTCCCCTTTTCTAGGCTAAGGAAGAACCTTTCCTTTTCAGGCTCAAGGACAACTTTTATAATTATTCTCTTTTAATAAAGGAACAAGAGAGCCAACCCAACCCCTGGTATTTTCTAAGGTACTATACTAACCTTTTAACCACTAGCAAGGATAGATATAAACAATGTCAATGCCTCTCAAATTAGGCAACAATTTCACTTTTAGTGTTTAAGAAAACCTACTCTCAAAGAGTTATAAAATAATACTCACACTACCCAAAGTCAAAGTCACACCAAAAGGTTTACACGAAGAGCTTGCTAGATGTTCTCTAATTGATTACAAATGTTTTCCAAATTTTCATCATCATTTATGGTCTTCAAAAAATGCTCCTCATACAGTATAACTTCAAACTAGTAGTTGGAATAATTGATGTTTAATTTTACAACTTTTTTTTACAAAATTAGTTATTAGAGGTGACAATCCCTATTGATTCTCAACAACACTCATTGATCTTGTAATGGATACTTCCAATGAAAATTGTTAGTTTTTCAATGACTGTTGGAGATTTGTTCAATGCCTATTCTGAATTTCATAATGCTTACTGGATGGTCCAAAACACTTTGGGCATCTATAACATTGGCTCAATGCTTGTTACACATTTCTCAATGCCCGTTGAAGTATGATTAATGCTTTATATAGTATGATCAATGCTTGTTGTTGATTTCCTGAAAAGTATGGGCTTGGTGCTCTATTTTTTAAAACCTACAAAAATGTTTCAATAACTATTAGAGAATTCATAATGCTCGTTGGAAACATCTCTATGCCTATTGATTATTTAAGTATACCCCATTAGGAGGTCCAGAAGGTGCAACACAAAGTAGAGCACTTTCCAATGCCTGTTGCGAATATACAATGCCTATTACTAGGTCCATATCAATGCATGTTATGAAACCTCAATGCCCATGGTGAGGTCTAAAGTACATAGCTTATGTTTAAGCATTTGTCCAATACTTATTTTAATATTGCAATTCATGTTACGAATTATTCAACGTTAGTTGAATTTGTTCTCCACCATTACTATTCATCGAGTTTGTTCATAAGATATAAGAACACTAAAATACAATCATTAGAACGTCTTAAGGTTTTGTCATTATTTTGTTATCATTCAAATACATCATTTAAAGTATATGAGTATGGCCACTGTCCTGGGGTCACATGTTCTCTAAACATTCTCTCTATTGACACAACATACTCTATTGAAGCATTTTAGACTTTTTACACCCTTTTCTCTTTATTTTCTGCCTAAACACATTTTTCATTAGTTTTCATTTCTAAATTTGGTGTTTGAAGTGCATTAAAGCATATGTTTCATAAGTATTATGGTTTGGAAGTTGTATTTGAATTCTTCAAGCATTTCATAAGACACAATATTCTTCATTCCTCAGTTTTATTTTATTTGCGTACAACCATGTCTTAAAGGAGCATGGTCGTGCATCTCCTAGATTCTTCCCTTGCTTCTTGGCTTCAAAAGGTGGCATGACCATGCTCATTAAAGCATGGCCATGTCTTGCCTTAACTCTCTTTAGCCTCTTTTGGTTTAAGATGGAGTATAACCATGTCATGAAGAAGCATAGTCATGTTTCTTTCCTTTTTACTCTTTTGAGTTCTTTTCTTCCACTCCATTCTTACAAAACATAAATACCTTTCATGAGATTATTTTTATGAAAAATTAAAGTAAAAACATTGAAATTTAAAGGATATAAGCCATAAAATGTTTGAATATTTGTATTAAATAATGTGTTATGTTCAAAGGCAATTTTGTGAGATCTAGAATAATTTTTTTTAATATATTCAAGTGATTAGTTAGTTTCTCCATTTTTTTAATGATAAGTGAGGAGATGTCAGTGTTGATAATTGATTGGCTTATATTGTGTGAAGAAGTTTGTAAGGCAGACAATTGAATCACTATTGATCATCATGAAATTGAAGATAGAAAAAAGACATCGATGAACTTGTGTTTTGATCTTTTTTGTTATTGGAGATATTAAAAAGATTGATGTTTTGGGATTCACAGGGAGACTAATGGATGAAGAATGAATTTGCACATTAACATTAAAATTTTTATTGCCTTAAAATGATATTTCTAATAGTTAATTACTCGTCAATTTATAATTATTTGAAAAACTTTTGTTAAGCCATATATTTGAGTCATGAATGATAGGACTGCGTTTTTGTCTCTAGAACTCTGAACTAAATTGCTAGCTTAAACTTCAATGAGATATGAGGTCAAGCAGCTAAAAACTAAAAATAAAACTTCACTTGTTGCATCTTCAACATTAAGATCTAATTTGTACATATTTATATATAATATTTGAATTAGTGAGCTTAAAAAGGCATAATTAATACTATTTTATTAAAGGATAAAATAATTTTCTTACTACTAAGAAATGCAAACTTTTTTAAGTATGTCACATTTTCCATTATACCAAATGGTATCACTGTAATTCTAAATGATGTTGTTGGCCCTTAAACACCAATAAGGAGGTTGAATTGGTGGAGAATTTAAAAAATTTGGAAGTAAGGTAATGAATATGGAAATGGAAGACGTAACAGAAGAGAAGGAGACACAATACTTTATAGTGGTTCGGGTGTTAATGAACCCAACATCCACTCCCCAATTACTTACAATTGGGTATTCTACTAGCACTAAGTGGTGTTTCCAAGCTTACACCTAACATGTACACTTTATGTTTTATGGCTCGCACAAAACCTTATAACTTATGTTTTAAGGCTCATACAAAAACCTCTTAAGTGTTTCCTAAAGCCTCACATTTAACCTATTACAAGAGTTTTACAGCTAGACTAACTCTCAAACCTAATTATAATAGTGTTTAATGCTCACACCCAATAATATTAACTCACATATAAAGAATTGAAGGTTGAGAAACAAATTGCAAGAGTTTAACTATATTCAATGTTATTATCTTGCATTCATATATGCTTGGTGGAGTATTTATAGGCCATAACCACCAAAGAGACATTACAAAGAAACTACTTCTAAATCTCTAAGGCATGCTTGGTAGATCTTGCATGAAATGTCTGTCAGACACCATTCGCAGTCGTGACTGATAAATCGCAGTTGTGATTTCACTTCTTGTGCTAAAATAGTTGAAATCATGGTACAAAATCCCATTTGTATCTAATGGCTAGTCCACGTAGCATGTTATCATTAGTCTTCCAAGAAAAATAGTCGTTGTGTTCTTCCATCTGTCTGTTTGATAAGGAGAAAGTGCTTCAGTAGGTCGCAATTTTGAAGGCTATTTCATCCTTATGAATGTTGATTTGTCAACAATTATCTTGGGCACTTGGCAAGCTTTGGTTATAGATTCAATTGCCTCAAAGCAATTCCAAAAGTCGCGATCACCCTTAATGTAAAGTGTACCGCGAATTCGACTATTTGGTTTTCATTCTTTACTTGCTTAGGTCATGACAATGATTTGCTCTATAAATATGTGTTGACCAAAGTAATCCATTCTTCATGCTATATCGCAGTTAAGAATTATACAATCTTGGTTACGAATTAGGATACCTTTCAAAAAGTTTGAGACTTAGACTTTCATGCAACTTTCAATGCAAACCTATCTCAAGAACTGCAAAATCAACACTTAAAAAGGATGTTAGAACATATCAATCTATATTGTCAAGATCAAAAGAGAGTTTTGATTTTGTTTCGACTAACCTAGTCTAATAATTTCCCCCTTTTTGATTTTGACAACTTAGATTGATTTTGCAAAGGATAAAGAATTGCATAAGTGTGAAGTTAAGATGGTTAACTTAGTTTGACAATTAAACCTGGTAGAATGCCAATTTAAACTAGAAATGCAAATAATTAACTTAGATTACTTCCCTTAAAATATACTTCCCTTTAATTATGTCATGCAATCTCTTTTCACCTTCTTTCCCCCTTTGTCAAGATCAAAAAGAGAGAACAACTGATTCAAATATATCAAGTGATTCAAATGGGGATAAGTATATAATGATTCAAATAAAAAGCAATCATATTTAAAGAACAAGCATAAGAAACATAAACTTTAAATTTTATTGATGTAGCATAAACTTTAAATTTTATTGATGTAGACAAAGACAAACATAAACATAAACAATAAGAAAATGTGGGATTACAATTGGTAGGCTATAAGAAAACAAAAAAGAAATAGAATAAGAATTACAAGCCTAAAGAAAAACTAGAAAATGGGAAAGCTATCATCATTTCTATAATCTCTAACATGCTCATCTCCCGCTTTACCTTATGTTTCATCTCCTTCTTCCACCTCTTGGTCTTTTTTTTCTTTGAGAGTGTCCTCTCAATCCTTAAAATCTAGGAGATTGTAAGGTATTGCTCTCACCTTCTGTTGAAGGTCTACTAAATCACTGTGAAGGTGGGAAAAAAGAAGAAATCTTCTTTTTTATCATGCATATCACATTGTCCAATTTCTTATTAATTGAAAAGAGAGAGATGGCAAAAGTTTTAAATTTTGGTTTGGGCTTAGGAAATGGGATTAGTTAGGCACCTGCCTCTATGACAAGCCTCTTCCTTTTTGAAGCTTGAGTGGTTTCATGCATCTTAGCCCCAATAGACCCTAAGGTGTAAATATAAGTATCAGGATGGATAGACTTGGCATTTATGAGATAGGGAAAATCAAGGAAGTTACGGAAGGGCAAATATTTCTTAGTGATGAATTTCTCATTTTCCTCATTTATGGCTCTCACATAGCAGTAAATGGATGTGACATGAAAGCGTAGGAGAAATTGGCTCTTAGGCTTCGTACTCATGTGAATCAATTGATCCATAAGGTATCAACCGATTTGGATGAGCTTATTTTTTGTTAGGCAAAACAAAAATGATAGATCTTTTTGGGAAACCTTTTGGTTCCCATCACCCCTAGAATTTATTGAAATGTGATAATGCGATGAAGAAACCAATATGGAATGGTGCAAATGTATTTGGCCAGAGATGTTTTTAGGTCATGTCCTATTTCAATGGATACCTCTTATTAAAATTCAGAGTAAATGATATCAAGTGAAGAGATGATGAAAGGGATGTCATCTCCTACTTGAGGTTGAAGAGGTTAGAAAGTTGTTCAAAGGCTATAAAGTAAGGGTTCCCAAAAGCCTAGAAAACTAACCTCTACGAACCTATTTTTGATTTGGTGCACATGAACTCCTTAACGATTTCTTCATATCTGGGTTCATCTTTGAAGAAAAACCTGTTCCATTCCAAGTTTGATAGAAAGCATAGATTTCATCCTTGATCCAAGGGACTCAAAGAGAAATGTAAAAGGAATTTTATTGGGTTAAATTATCTTGTTGGAGTTTACTTTGTATTGATCTTTCTCTTTTTTAGTTATTCCTTTCATTAGGTGAAGGGCATGAGGGCTTGAAGGTTGAGGTTGAGCAATGCCCTTCCCTTTCTCTGCTCTTCATAGTTTCTTAGGTGTCATTAAGGGAAGTTGAGGTAGTTTGAAAGATTTAAGAGAAGAAAAAGAGCTATAGATGAAGAGGGAAGTTAAAAGTAGAATGAATGGGTCTTAGGATGGTTTAGATAGGCAAAAACCTGATGTAAAATTGTAAGAAATAATAAAAATCATATTAAATAAGGGGTTGGAATCTTTTCACAATCAAATCAATCAATGCCTGACAGTTACTCAAATTCGCGTTCATGAAAAATAGGTTATGATCACTAATTACAAAAATTGTGAGTAACAGTTAAGTATTCCTCGGAAAACAAGGGAGTCAATAGTCAAAGAATTTGAATTTTGAAAGAATTCACAGTGGCGAATAAGAATAGCGACTGCAAATTAGAAGCTTGACAAAAAAAGTTGAATGCCTATAAATAGTGACTGCGAAATAACAATAACGACTGTGATTTACAAGGTAAAAAGAAAATAAGTGAAAAAATATAATTTGCCTTCCTAAATGTGATCTATTTTATATAGTGATGATTAATTCAAGCAAATTGGCACAAAAAAGCTCAATTGCTTAAAGAATTAACACATCCAAAGCAATTTAACATACACTAATATCAAATAAATCAACAAATTAGTCAAAATAACAAACATAATGAAGAATGTGAGTAGAGATCAATTTCACTTTGAGGAGCTTCCATCTAGCATCCCTAGCTCCCTCTTAATGAAGTTAATCCTTTCTTCATTTAGGTTTTAGTGAAAATGTTTGCAGGTTGATGATTAGTGTCAATAAATTCCAGCACTACATTACCATTTTGGACATGATCTCTAAGAAAATGATGACTAATGTCAATGTGTTTGCACTTAGAGTGTTGGATGAGATTCTTTGAAAGATTTATTACACTTGTGTTGTCACATTTGATAGGAATGTGATCAACAACTTTGTCATAATCCTTGAGTTGTTTCATCCAAAGGACTTAGGTGCAACAATAACCTATCATCACATATTCTACTTTAGTGAAGGCAATTGAAACTTGCTTCTTACTAAACCAAGATTATAAGCATTCTCCTATAAATTGGAAAGTTCTAGAAGTTCTCTTTTTATCTAATAAACTATCAGCATAATCTGCATTCAAATACCCTAAAAGACTAAATAATGAATTTCTAGAATACCATAAACCTAAGTGTAATGTGCCATGTAAATATTTAGGAATCCTTTTAACAACATTCAAATGAGATTTCTTAGGGGATGATTGAAACCTAGCACACATTCACACACTAAACATAATGTCAGGTCTAGAAACAGTGAAATAGAGAAGAAAATCAATCATACCTCTATACTTCTTTTCATCGATTGGCTTACTCGATTCATCTTTGTCTAGCTTGATGGTAGCACTCATTAGGGTCTTATCTACTTTGCATCCATCCATGCCAAATCTCTTGAGTAGATCCTTTTACGTACTTGGCTTGGTTGATGAATATGCCACCTTTAGGGTGTTTGATTTGTAGACCAATGAAGAACTTGAGCTCTCCCATTATGTTCATCTCAAATTCCATAGTCATACACTTAACAAAATCTTCATAAAGAGATTCATTAGTAACACTAAATATAATGTCATCAACATATATTTGTACAATGAGTGTGTCTTGATTGTGCTTTACGACAAATAAAGTTACATCAACATTGCCCTTTTCAAAATCATTTTATAAAGGAAATGAACTAAACCTTTCATACCAAGCTCTTGGAGCTTGTTTGAGACCATATAAAGCTTTAATTAATTTGAAAACATGATTTGGAAAAGTATGAGATTTAAGACATGGAGGTTGTTCAACATAGACTTCCCCATCAATAAGTCCATTCAAAAATGTACTTTTAACATTCATTTGAAAAGTTTAAAATTCATGTGACAAGGATATACTAAGAGAATCCTAATGGCCTCTAATCTTGCTATAAGGAAATAGGTTTCATCATAATCAATGTCTTCCTCTTGGTTATATCCCCTTGCAACCAATCTAGCTTTGTTCCTGGTAATGAAACCTTATTCGTCTAATTTGTTCCTAAACACCTAATTGTATCCTACAATAGGGTGTTTCTTACACCTATGAACTAGTTCTCATACATTATTCCTCTTAAATTGGTTGAGTTCTTTTTATATAGTAATCACCCAACTTCCATCATCAATAGCTTCATCAACTAATTTTGGCTCAAATTGAGAAACAAATGCAAGATTATTATCTAATGGGTGAAGTTGAAATTTAGTACTTACTCCTTTAGATGTCTCACTAATGATTAGATCCTTTGGCTGATATTTGAAGAATCTTCAATCTTTGGGAATTTCTACTTATTATAGTTAGGATTCCTTTTCTTCTTTTGATGACTTGTTATCTTCAAGGTCAATCACCACTTATTTTGGAGTCTAGCTCTAATTTCTTAAAGTCACATGTAAGACTATCAATAAGAGAACCTTTCCTAAGATCAAGTTTATTAGATTCATTAAAGATAATATTCATAAATTCTTCAACAATCATAGTACTTTTATTGAAAACTTTAGAGGCCTTACTAAAGGTAGAATAGCCCAAAAATATACCTTCATTTGTCTTAGAATTAAATTTTTTTGAGGTTGTCCTTGGTATTTAAAATGTAGCATTTGCATTCAAAAACTCTTAAGTACGCAATTTTAGGTTTTCTACCATTCTGAAGCTCATAAGAAGTTTTATTAAGAATGGTCCTTTTGAAAATATGATTAGCAATATAACAAAAAGTATTGATAGTCTCGGCCCAAAAGTAATTAGGCAAGATATACTCATTAAGCATAATTCTAGCTATCTCTACTAATGTTCTATTTTTTCTCTCTACAACACCATTTTGTTGTTGTGTTCTAGGGGTAGAAAAATTGTGAGAAATTCCATTCTCTAGGTAAAAAGTTTCAAATGATTCATTTTAAAATTCTTTTCCATGGTCACTCCTTTTAAAAAAAATGAAGTAAACTTTTTCTTTTCAAACTCTTTTTACAAAACTTTTAAAGGCATTAAAAGTGTCATTTTTATGAGCCAGAAAGGACACCCAAGTAAACCTAGAGCAATCATCAACTAGGACAAATGTATAATACTTCCTACCTAAACTAGCACTCATAGTTGATCCAATTAAGGTCATGTGGATAAGTTGAAGAGGTCTAGATGTACTTATAACATTCATTGCATTGAAGGAAGTTTAATGTTGCTTTCCTATTTCGCAAGGTCCATAAGTCTTATCTTTTAAGAATTTTAGCTTGGGAAGACCTTCCACTAGCTCTCCTTTAGATAGGTCTAGTAGGAGCTCCATGCTAGCTTGACTAAGTCTTCTATGCCAAAGCCAAGTTTGATTGTTAAGAGATACGAGACGCTTGAAATATTGGATAGCTAAATTGTCTAAGTCAATTAACTAGGTATTGCCCTTCCTTTCACCCTTAAAGATTACCTTCTTATCCACCAAAGTGGTAACCCAACACTCTCTAGGGTCAAAGGTGATTTTATTATCTTTATCACATATTTGACTTACATTCAACAAATTATGTTGTAAATCATCTACTAAAAGAACATTGCCAATAAGTGAACAACCATTCTTACTAATTGTTCCAATCCCAATTACCTTACTCTTGGCATTGTTCCCAAAAGTGACATTGCCACTTTCTTTCTTTTTTATGGTTGTGAATAACTTTTTATTCCATGTCATATGCTTTGAGCACCCACTATCCGCATGTTAATCATTATCTTCATTGGTGGCTGCCAAACATTCCTACACAACACAAATCAATCACCTTTGTTTAGGTACCCAAGCAAACTTGGGTCCTTAGGGTTTAGGTCTTGAAGGGTCCTCTAATTTAAGGTGAGTCTTCCTTATATAATAGAAAGTGTTTATATGAGCAAACTTTATACAATAATGACATTGGAGCTTAGACTTATAAGTTTTTCTCTCATGTATAACTTTAGTATGAGTAAGGGGACTTCTCATAGTATAATGGTGATGATCTGAGCATGTGCATAAATGATTAGGAGTAGAAGAGAATATTTTGTGAGTGTTAGATTGAGCATGCTTCTTAGTGTAGATGAATGCATGATTAGCCTTTTTAGGCTTAGACTTTGAGCCTTAAGGTGTTTTTCCTTTGCCCTTAGGCATAGGTGGCTTAGTGCTATAAGCACTCTTCCTCCCAATTACCTCAATACTAGATGTTTAAGGATCTGAAGCTCTAATAAAAGTAGTGAGATAGGGGTGTAGATGATGAGGAGGCTCTATTGAAGCCTAGACCATGTCTTACTAGGAGAGGTCTTTGAGATACAATCAATGTATCTAAAGCTTCCTTCCCTTTATGAAACTTAGAAATAAAATTTCTAAACTTAATTACCTCTCCTTTTAAGGTGTCATTTTCCTTTCTCATGTAATTTAAACAAGAAGAAAATTTAATAAGAATTTCAACATATTTTTTGAGTTTTTCATTTGAAGTCCTCAACTCACTTACAAGCTCATTTAATGAGTTAAACTTATTTTCCAATTTTGAGCATTTCTTTTTATAAGTTTTCATTTATGAATTATATTTGTCACATTTCAAAGTAAGAGCTTTTAGGAACTTATCATTTACATAATCATATGTAACGTTATTTTCACTAGAGTGGGGTGAAGAACATACTTCATTAGAAGAGTCCTCTTATGCCATGAAACACAGATTTGTTACTTCCTCATCTTCATCCTCATTACTAGAGTTGTCATACCAAGTGACTTTGAAGCTTTTCTTCTTTCCTTTGTCCCATTTCTTCTTCTTTTTTTTTTTTTCAGCTTGGGCAATCATATTTGATGTGGCCTTACTTGTCACACTCATAACATGTTACTTCACTCTTCTTTTCTTTGAGGTTGAGAGATGCCTTCTTGAAGTTCCTTCTATTTTTCCTTCTTCTCATCAACTCCTTAGTCCTTCTAGAAAGTATGGCCAACTCCTCCTCTTCTTTTTTCACTATCATCATCACTTGAGACATTTTATGCTTTTTTGTCTTTGGCTAAGGATTTAAGGGCCAATGTCTTTTTCTTTGGTTTGTCATTCTTGTCCCTTTGCCTTCTCATTTTCTTTATCTCCTCATTCTTTTTCAAGGCTAGTTCATGAGTAAGAAGCTTGACTATGAGGATATATGTTCATACTTTTTTCAATATCTGGATTTGACTTTTAAATACTACATACCTTTGAACCAAACTTTTCAAGAGGTAAAAATTTGAGTATTTCGGTGTTTACATCATGATTATTGAGTGCTCTTTTGAATTTTTTTATGATTGTGATGATAGATAGGAGTCTATTCGTCATATTGGTGATACTTTCATTGTCTTTCATCATAAATAGCTCTCATTCCATCACATACATCTCTAATCTGCTGGACTTCACCAAGGTTGTGCCTTCATGGTAATTTTTCAAAGCTTTTCAAATTCCATGGGCTATGAGGCAATGTTATACTTTTCTTGTTTCTTTCATTGATAAAGAGCTAAGAAGAATTGTCATAGCCCTTTTGTTCCTTCCATTTGATCTTCTATAAGCTTTCACCCTTTCTTCCTTTTGGATTAATTATTCACTTTCATCAACCACCTTGGTAGGAGGTTTCCATTTTTTTACAACTATATCACAAAGATCTACCACATCGCTGTCCAAATGTATCTCCATCTTATACTTTCAATGTATATAGTCAGATTCATTGAAATATGGCTTGACATGGGTGCAAATTCCTTCTTGTGACATTGGTCTTTAGTCACACAATTAAGGATGTTAATGAGACCTTACTTTGATACCACTTATTGGCCCTTGAACACCATGAAGGGGGATTGAATTGATTGGGAATTTAAAAAATTTAGAAGTAAGGTAATGAATATGGAAATGGAAGAAGTAAGAGAAGAGATGGAGACACAATATTTTTATAGTGGTTCGGGTGTTAATGAACCTGACATCCACTCCCCAATTGCTTATAATTGGGTATTCTACTGCACTAAATGTTGTTTTCAAGATCGCACCAAATTTGTACGCTTTGTGTTTTATGGCTCACACAAAATCTTACAAGACTCATACAAAAACCTCTCAAGTGTTTCCCAAAGGCTTACACTTACTTGTTACGAGAGTTTTATAACTAGGTTAACTCTCAAGCCCAATTACAATGGTGTTTAATACTCACACCCAATAAGATTAACTCACATACAAAGAATTAAATGTTGAGAAATAAAATTGCAAGAGTTTAGCTATATTCAATATTATTCTCATGCATTCATGTATGTTTGGTGAAGTATTTATAGGCCAATAACCACCAAAGAGACGTTACAAAAAAAAATATGTCTAAATCTTTAAGGCATGCTAGGCAAATCTTGCATTAAATGCTTGTCAGACACCATTCGCAATCATGACTGATAAATCGCGATCACAATTTCACTTCTTGAGCTAAAAAAGTTGACATCGCGGTAAAGAACCTCATTTGTATCTAATAGCAAGTCCACGTGGCATGTTATCATTGGTCTTCCAAGAAAAATAGTCGTTGTGTTCTTCCAACCAACCAAAAGTCGTGGTCACGAGATTAGTTCCTCTTGGATGCGATTGACACCACGAATTCGTCTGTTTGATAAGGAAAAATTACTTCAACAGGTCGCGGTCTCAAAGGCTACTTCACCCTTGCGAATTTTGATATGTCAATGGTTATTGTGGACACTTGGCAAGGTTTGATTGTGGACTCAGTTGCCTCTAAGCAACTCTAAAAATTGCAATTGTGATTCCTAACTTGAAGGGCATTGCGAATTTGATTCTTCGGTCTTCATTCTTTTCTTGCTTAGGTTGCGATAATGATTTGCTCTGCGAATCTATCTGTACCAAAGTTATCCATTCTTCTTGTTATATTGCAGTGGTCATGAATTATACAATCTTAGTGGTGAATTAGGAGACCTTTCACAAAGTTTGAGACTTAGACTTTCATCTAACTTTCAATGCAAACCTATCTCAAGAACTGCAAAATCAATACTTAAAAATGATGTTATAACATATTAATCTATTTTGTCAAGATCAAAAAAAAGTTTTGACTTTGGTTTAATCGATCTAGTCCAATAGATGCTTTGCAGTTTGCTAATCCCTCTACCATTAGCCAATTGATGTATTAATGCTTTTAAATATTGTCATACTATATTCGCTTATTAATTTCTTTCAATTTATTAATGTTATTATTATGGCCTAATCAGTGTTTTGTTTCTTTTTTCTTTGTTGTGTGTGGTATGAAATGAAAATTTAAGATGGAAATAAGAGTATTCTTAGAATTTTACATAAATCTAACAAAAAATTAATAAAAGGATTATTCAGTGTAATTAGGCAAATATGAGAGGTTTATAGTATAATTTTGAAACACTAGAGATGACTTAGTTAAATACATTAAATGTTTGAGGGTTTACAATAATTATCCTTCTTGAATTTTATATTCTATGTCATAAATATATAATTGTGTGAATTTTGGTTAGTGTCCTTCATATGAAAGTAATCATCCTATGGCATGGTGATTTTCACCATTGATTTTAAAAATATAAGGCTAAGTTTTTGGTTAATTTCATAATCAATTTTAGCATTTATTGAAGTAAAGGTGAACACAGATTTGTAGAGTTTTATTTCTCTAAAGTGGGCACTAATTTGGTCTAGGTTGTAATTCAAAAATTTTGCTAAAAAATAAGGAGGTTGTTGCATTTCTGATAATCTTATTTTTCTTTTTTGCAGCATAAGGTATAAATAACTTGTTTTCTATGCTACTTGAACCAACATCCTCAGTTTGCCAAAATAATGTGCCTAAAATATTATCAAATAGTGAAAAAAAAAAAGAAGTATTATGAAATGACAAAACTCATAATATAATTAATTGATATCACAATACCCATAATTTCAACTTGAAAATTAAGTCAATTTTTGTGCTTTTAAATTTTGTTAAATTTCTATTCTAGTTGCTTTTAATATATATATATATATATATATATATATATATATATATATGTGTGTGTGTGTGTGTGTGTGTGTGTGTGTGTGTGTGTGTGTGTGTGTGAAATTCATAATTTCTATGAAATATAACATAGATTTGTATTATAATTTTAATTGAATGTTGAAATATGTTAATATTATTGATTAGATCATCTCATATCTTAACCTTTATCTTATTTAAAGAGATAAGCAAACAATTGATTAAATATATCACAATTAAGTAATTATTATTTAAATTCAAACATATGATTTCTAAATATTGTATGAAGAAAACTTTTTTTAATATAAATACTCAAAACATAGAAGTATTTTAATTTTTTTAGAATTTTAATAAATCTTATTGTAATTATTATGTCTCCTTATTTGAATATATAATTATTATATTTTTAATGTAATAAAATTAATTTATATTAATAAGTTGTATCAGTAGAAAATTAATATAATCACATATTATTTTGATATATATATATATATATATATATATATATGGTAAAATAATATATTAAAAATTTAATATAAAAAATTATTTGAACTGCGCTTAGTGCTAATAAAAAAGGCAAGTTAAAACTTTAAATCACGTTTCAACCCTGGACATTTGTCTGTAGGAATTTTTGTTGACAATCGGTAATTTCAGTTCTACGTTTCTGTTTTGTTATTATGTTTTTGTTTTGTTTTGTTTTGGTTTTTTTTTTGGAGAGGCTACATCGATACACCTGGGACTGAGGCTTTTCCAAATTGCACGCATTTTCCAGGAATGTCGATTTTATATTCTACTCCTTCCTCTGTTACTCATCCACGCTTCTTTCCTCTCCATTTTCAGCGTTACACTTTCTTCAGCCGAATGGCTATGAGTCCAAGGGAGTCCACCCATCGTGTCGTGGTTGCAAACTTGAATTCTGGTGTAGAAAGGAACAGTACAGAGTCCATGCTGCCTCCTTACAACGTCCTAATCACTGGCTCAACCAAGGGTTCGTTTCTTTTCTTCTGTTTCCTCGTGGTATTTTCAGTTTGTGTTTTTTTTTTTTTAAATTTTCTCTAATTTTGGTTATACATATATATATATATATATATATATATATATATATATATATAGAGAGAGAGAGAGAGAGAGAGAGAGAGAGAGAGAGAGAGAGAGAGAGAGATAGAGAGATAAATCCACCCAACTGTCAAGTGGCTGTGTAGAAAAGGGTGGTGGGAGCTTCGTATAAAGCGACTGATTTAGCGGTTACTTTAGATGGTAGTTAGTTGTCCAGATGGTTCTCTGTTCCCTTTGGAACAAGCAACCTGTCAGTTTTGTTGTAAGACTGAAGTTTATTATCTCCATGACATGACCTCTCAAGTTTCTGACATTTTATATTTCGGTTAAGAAGAAATTCTACAAAGTATATTCTTAAGGAAAGGAAATTAGTTTATGGAATCTGGATAGGGTTTAATTTGGCGAAGAAGATGCTTTTAACTCTGTAATTTTTTGATTTACAAAGTTGACAATCACAAAATTGTTGTAAAGACGTTGTATAGGTCGCAGAGGGAATACACTAAAACGAATTAGAAGATCCAATTATTAAGTCTCCTCCTTAACTTTTCAACATATAAAAGTGAGGGAAAATTACGAGACAGGTGCTAAAGGGAAAGAGGGGAAAAAGGAAAACGATTTTATCGTAGCTTAAATGAGCATATGCTTTTGGAAAGAACTAAATGGCTCAAAAAAGATTTGTGTTGCTAATCCGATTGACTTTGCTCAAGTAGTCTTAGAGTATGTTTGGCATACTATTGAAAAAATCTGATTTTGAGACAAAAATTAGAAGAGATTCTCCTTTTTAAATGATTATAGATTTTTTTCAACATGAGTTTTGTGTTATTGACAAAATCTTCAAATACTAGCTTCTTTCATAATCATTTTTTTGCCACAAAACTCGTATAACAAAATCTATAATCATTAACAAAGAAAATTTCTTTTAATTTTTCTTCCAAAATCAGATTTTTTTAATAGCAATGCCAAACATGCTCTTAGTTAGTTCAGTTGTGCACAGCTTCGATATTGTTTGCAAGAGTCTATTTTTCTATTACACTGTTGGCTTGGAGGAATTATAGCTTAATAAATCTACTTGATGCAAGTAATATTATCATCTTTTGAATTATTCATCTAAATTTGAAGCATAGAGCTTCTTCATATTGTCAATCTATGATGTGAAACTGGATGAATAATCAGAGTGGATTAAGAGTTGAAGCTTGTTAAGCAAATACCTTTGTTACAAATCCCATTTCTTGGCTAAGCACTGTCATTTTTTCTTTTACTAGTAGTTGATTTTCTTGATTACATTTTCAAGATTGCTTTATTTTAAATCTGTAGATGCACTATAATTGTTAAAGAATGTTAGAATGTGCTCTCTCTCTTGGTTAGTTGTATATGTGAAATGTGATTTACTTGCCATTCATAATTCAGGAATAGGGCATGCACTAGCTAAGGAGTTTCTAAAGGCGGGTGACAATGTCGTAATTTGCTCAAGATCAGGTAATGTCTTGCTTTCGTTTGATGTTTGGTGGACTATTCATTTTCTGCTGAAAGTACTGGTTCTCTCACTACTAACTAGATTTAATTCTGTGATTTTGATTGGGAAGACTTCTTTGTCTATTTAATTTTTGATGCATGCATAGGTTTTGGAGTTTACTCTTGTAATTATTATTCACGTGATTTTCCCCTCTTAAAGTACAATTTTTATTTCTCTTTAGATTGGCTACTGTAAATGATGGGTAATTTTCATCTTTAATGGCATTGAGTGCCTTGGAGCCTGGTTCTTTAAGAATCTTGGTATGGATCATATATGTGGCTTGAATCATAGGCTCATTGCTTCAACTTTTTGGATATTTGGCATTTAGTATGGCTTCTGTAAGTTCAAGAGTGAAGTCCTTTGGCCTGATATCGCTGGTCTTGACATTTTGAGAGTTATATTGTGAAATATTTGAAGAATATTACCTAATGGCTAGTGTTTGCTTTTGTTTCCTGGAATTTTTTATAGCTGAGATGGTGGATTCTACTGTTCAGAGCCTGAGAGAAGAATTTGGCAAGCAGCATGTTTGGGTACCTCCTCATCACTCTTTTCTCCTATTGCTTCTAATTTCCTTCTTTGCGTCCACACATCTGTTATTTGTCCTTTGTTTTCCTTGAGCAATTGGCTATGTTTCAAACTGCTGACTATGAATCATTCCTCCTTTACAGGGTACAAAATGTGATGTAAGAGAAGGACAGGATGTGAAGGATTTAGTGGCATTTACACAAGAACACCTCAAATACATAGATCTATGGGTATTTGTTTCAATTGTTTCTTGACTTCATAGCTAGCTATTTGTATACTTTCTAATTGTTGAACTTGAGATTTGAAATAAAATATCCATTCAAGGTTAATACAAATATTGCTTATCAATCGGACCTCTGTTGAATTATGGCTCATAGAATTTTTACTGTTTGTTGTGAGACCAAGGGTCTCTACAAGGAGGGTGGAACAGTATCGATGGTCTAGGGTGTTTTTGTTATTGGAGAGTATTTTTTGGACTTCTCCTAATCCTATTTGTTTAAGGAATAACCCTAGGGTCTCTATATATAGGGATGTAATACTCTCCTTTTAATAATGATAAAAGAGTAGGCAATTGTCTATGCCAGAAACACACTTGTCAAACCATGTAAGATTCTTGTGCTAGTTGTTTTTTTCTCTCATTTACTAATCCACATGTGTGTGTGTTTTTATTGGGATTTTTCTGCTAACAACCTGCCTTACTGCATAAATGACGATAATGTAGAATTTTAATCAAGTTGTTAAAGGATTTTTCTTCTTTTTTCTTCTTTCAAATGATAATATGATCTGGTTATAAGACCAGGCTTTATTGTACAGTTACTCACCTAATGTTGTGAATAATGCAGATTAATAATGCAGGATCCAATGCATATAGTTATAAGCCTTTGGCAGAAGCATCGGATGAAGATCTTATGTGAGCATTTACATGCTTTATTTTATTTTTTTCGCTTTGTGTATATTCTCGTGTTGAATTTTTTGAACTTCTATGCAGTGAAGTTGTCACTACAAATTCCCTTGGTTTAATGATATGTTGTCGAGAGGTAAAAGGTTTTCTTTGATCTTGAGTGGCACTTCCTGGCCTTTTTCTCATGTGTAATCATTTTCAAGGCAATCAAAATGATGTTGAACCAACCTCAAGGAGGCCATATATTCAATATTGATGGTGCTGGTTCTGATGGACGACCGACCCCAAGGTATTGCTTATCATTTATTTAATTCTTCAGCTTTAAGTCATTGATTTGGTAAACTGGTTAGTTACTATGGGATGCATCATGCTGCATCTTCACCATTACTTTTTAGGTGGTGTCGTCTGCTTGGACATGCTGGGTAAACTGGAAATTGTTCCGCATAAAATATTTGGTTCTACAAATTTAATGCATTCCATAGCTCAGGAAAATCTCTTGTATTCCATAGCTCATGGAAATCTCTTATAATCTAGCTTTTGTTTCCCTTATGAAGTTGCTTATGGGCAATGCCAGCAATACTATACTGAATCATGAGGAAGATATCTGCTATAGTAGTACATTATGATATGTTTATCTTTTGTTTGATAGATTTTTATGGGTTGGCAGGTTAAACCACATACAATGATTTTCATCTTTTTTGACATTTCTGTCCCTACCCTCTGAAAATCCTTTAGTTTGGATCAATAAATAAAGTAGAGAGCTGCAAAATTATAAACTTTGAAAAACCAAACCAAACTATACCTTTGAATGTTAACAATGATAAAGGAAACAAAGTGAGAATCCTATATGAACAAATAGTATTTGAATCTTTTGCTGGTCCTCTATCTCCTACCCTCTTTCATACTTTCCAGTTGTCACCTACCCTCTCTCATACTTTCTAGTTGTGATGAATACTTTTAACACCCTTTAACATGCAATCTAGATTCTTTTTTAACTATTTTCCCCCTTTTCTCATAGATTTGCTGCATATGGAGCTACCAAACGCAGTGTGGTGCATTTAACAAAATCATTGCAGGTATGATTAGCTTGTTTTTGAAAGTTGTGATGTTATAAACATGCATGTAGGAGTAGAACTATTTTAGTCTTGATAATATACATCTAGGTCCATTTCTAGTTCATACTCATCAGGGCACTAGGACTTCCCAAGTGATCCAATTTAATAATAAGCATCTAATTAATGTGTGAAGAAAATGCTAATCATGGTGTTGTCAACTGTCTAAATGTTGATACCTGCATCCAGGCCTACATCCACTTCATACTCATTAGGACATCTGGACCTACCAATTGTATAATTCACTTGAGTCCAACAATGACTATAATAAGTTGAATAAAAATTTTCACTCATTTAATGAAAAATGCAAAGGAAATTATAATTATGGGTATTGATCTAAAAGATATTTTACATAATAGATGAATGTTCCAATCTTGTTGGTTTTGTACTAGGAATAATATGTAAGTTCAAAGGAATTGTTGAAGTGGTGCATTCAAATTATTGTTGTAATTTTGTTTCATATGTTCGTAGGGGTAATGACATTTTCAGAGATTAGTCTTTTTTATATTTTCTAGTTGAGTGCCTAAAGCTCTGAACTTTGTTTTTCATTATTAAGTGATTGAAGGGACAAGAATTTGCAATAAAATTCATTTGCATTTTCCAATAACTAAATGTGCCAAAGTGGATTAAATACTATAAAGTATCTTTACTTTCCAAATGAATAGACTATCGTAGTAGGAAAAAAATTGCCCTCGTCCTTTTCTCAATCTTTATTCTCTCTCTCTTGCTATATGGACCCTAAATAGCACTTGAGAAAAATAAAATTGAGAGGAACATTTGGAAATTTGGAACAAGAAAAAACAATATTTTCTTTTTCATGTCAAACTTAGTTATTAAAGGTGTAAAACACACTAAGGTTTTGAGGGGTCCTGGAGTCTAAGTGTAAGGCGTAGGGCATAAGCGCACGCCTAAGTGACATTAGACGCAAAAATAAAAAATTATAATTTTTATTCTTGGACTACTAGCTGGGTGATATGATATTATAACTATTAATACTCAAAGCATATAAGTCATAACAACAAAAAAACACAAAGAAAAAAAAAATTAATAAAGGTTTCAGATCCTAAACACATAAGACTATTCAGGTTACTAAAAACTTTAAATTCTAAACACATAAAGATCCTAAGTTTACTAATAATACCAAATGATAGCATATTCTAATACTTATCAATTTATCAAAGCAAAGCATAATTAGTCAATCATCATTAATTTCAATATTGTCATCATCATCACCAAGTTGATCATCTCTAATCTCCTCTTTTTCATCTTCTTAAACATCATCTTCTTGCTCTAACTCTTTTTTTTTCTTTTTGTTGTTTTTCTTGAAATAATTAGGTGTGATAAGGTCTACCAAAAGTTCTTTTTGATTTTTAATCAATGGTTCAAATATTCCCACACTTAAAGCCAAAAAAAAAAAAAAAAAAAAAATTTAAAGAATGTCACAAAGGCGCGCTTTTAGGGTGCCTTGCCTAAGGCCCAAGGTGCACCAAGGTTCGTGCCTTTGTGACAGTGCCTGCCTTTGGCTTTTTAAGCCACAAAGATTGGAACTTGGTGTGCCTTACTCCTCAAGTTTAGGGGTGTAATCGGTATACCGCGAATACCGAAACCGCGAATACCGAAACCGAAAAATCATAATACCGATACCGATACCGAGTACCACGAAAACCGCCAAAACCGATACCGCTAAAATTATGCGGTATTCGCGGTATACCG
>CATIWR010592024.1:0-22876 GCA_949677035.1 Omphalea diandra
ATGCATGAATATCATAGGACTCAACTATTCTTCAATGGGAGTAGTCCTTAAACTAATCTTAATTTCCTAAATTATTTCCAAACAATAAAAATGATTTGATAATATATATATATATATATATATATATATATATATATATATATATATATATTTGTGTGTGTGTGTGTGTGTGAGAGAGAGAGAGAGAGAGAGAGATTAATATCATTATATATAAGGACCTTAACTATATTATATATGCATTATTTAATTTAGGATAAATTACAAATTTAGTATCCGAACTTTTTAATTTTTTAATTTTGTTGTTTACATAATTTTTTGGTTTAATCAAGTGTTTAAACTAGTAAAATTATTTTCAATATGATATATATTTTTATCTAAATGGATAAAATTCGTAGTTTCGTTACATTTATCTAACCTAATATTAAATTTTATACATTATTTCAATTAATTATATATTTAAAATTTGGATATAATTTTTTTCACTTTAAATACAAAATTTATTCATTTTTTTTAATTTATGTATATATTTTGAACAAATTGTACAGTAATAAAAATAAAACTTATTTAAACATAAAATAAAGAAAAAAATAAATTTTATTTTTAAAGTGAAAAAAATATGTACCTATATATAATTAGTTTAAATAATGTATAAAATATAGTATTAAGTCAGATAAAATTTCATGTGGTAGTTACTAATCATTTAGATTAGAGAAAAACACCATATTAAAAATAATTTTATAAATTCATACATTTGATTGAACAAAAAAAAATGTCTAACATCAAAATAGAAAAATTAAAAAGTTCAAATACTAATTTACCGTTTAATTTATATTGATAGAAGTAATAGAATAAAGGAATTTTTTTAAAAAAAAATTGCCATAACAATAAAGAGCAGCCAAAAATCAATCATGATGGTGGTAACCCCACTTCATAATTACATCAAACACTTAATCACTAAAAATATCAAGGTAGTGGGAATCCCACTCCATCAAATTATTTATTGGAAGCAAAGTTGCATGCATCGACACATAAATCGCAATAATATATTAATATAGTGTTCGAGAAGAAAACAAGTGGCTTATCTTCATGCCAACGTAAGCGAATCAGAAAGCACACAAACAGCATATAGTTTATGGAAACCTTAGTTTTGTGCTCAATTTATTCTTATATATTCCTTCACATTTTATTGGATTTAAAGATAACCTATTTTCTATTTTGTCAAAATCATTTCAGTTATTTTTTTTCAAATAGTAAAAGAAGAATAGAGATTATTATATCACATTTATGTGGGAGAATCATCTAATTATTGATTAGAGTGATAATTGTTTATTTTATTCGAGATTGTTTGAAAAATGGATCTAATTAATTTAAAATCAAAGAAAATTCAAAATGATTCAATAATTTTAAATTCAATTCAATGAAATTTACTAATTTATTTAACTTAAAATGACTCGAATTGAATTCAATTTAAATTAATAAAATATTTATTTTAAAATAAAAATAATATTTATTTAATTTTATGAATAATTCAAGCAAAATTTAGAAATAACTTGAAAATGATATGAAATCTTTTTAGCTCCTTGATCTGACTCAATTATTCTATAAATCAAAATAATCCAGTTTAAATCTATCAAAAATGACTTCAAATTAATCCAAAGTAAAATTAATAGAATTCAAAATTTAATCCACCTAAACTTTTCGGTTGTATTTGGCACCTCTATTATTGATTGGATAATAGTAACCATTATTCAAGCTCGAATATCAACATCAGTCTTTTTAATCACAAGAAAAAAAGTCATTGATTAGATTTTACTGTAGCAATCTTTTAAATGATGAGCCAAACATTTTGTTATTGAATTTCCAACTAATTTCATGGCCATATAGTAATGGTATTTTTAAATTTCATTTCAAAGAATATTATATTCAGACAATACTGTTATGGCCGACACGGGAAATTTTTTCCGGTGACAACTCTGGCAGCTTTCATCCTCTTTTTTTTAAAAAATAAATTTGATTGTCCTTTTAAAATAAATCTATTTACACTTAATTTGTGCTTTTTTTTCTTTTTTTTTTTTTGGTCGAGAAGCAAACGTTCATTAAGAGTAAGGCCAGAAATTACAAGCTAATAGGTTTACAAAGTCAGATGGAGGGTTAGTTACCCAAGCGAAAGGGAGACTTCCTTTGGTTAAGTTCTTAGCAAGCCAGATAGTTAGCTTGTTTTAGAGTCTTAGGAACATACATAACAGAACTATCTACACATGAAGCAAGTCTTGCTTTTGCTTGAGTTAAAACTCCCTCTATCTCCCATGGAACAGGATCGTTAGGTGCTAATAAGTACTTGACAATAGCTTTACAATCCATGCCCAAAACAAATGACGATAAGTTAAGCTGGAAGGGTAGGGTTAACGCCAACAGCAGAGCTTGAGCCTGGGCATGCATATGAGAAGCAACTAGTTGAAAAATGTCATGGCATCGAGAATTCTTTTCTTTTTATCGGTAACAAAACCAGCGATTGCAGATCTGTTTGTGGATTTATCAAATTCTGCATGAGCGTGAAGAGCAAAGGAAAAGTTATAATTAGTCCTGGTCTCCAAAATAGAATTGTTGATATGAGAATTGTCGTGGAAGGTAGAAGATGCATTGATATACTCGGCTGCTAAACTTTCAACCTTCTTAGCAATCTGTACAGGATTTGCAATTTTGGAATTAAAGATTACATCATTCCTTGTCAACCAGATAGCCCAGAGATGGAATACAATCATAATGGATCAGAGGGAGAAAGCTGCCGATAGTTTCTCAAATTATTCCACCGAGTCATCAGGGAAATTCTGTGATTAGACACAGGTTTATAATTCAATACGCTAGTAAACTAGCTCAGGCCCGTAGATGAGCACCATAAGAACAAGTGTTTAGCAGATTCAGCTTCACTCCAGCAAAATGGGCAAATGTTATGCACCTGTAGACCTCTGGATTGAAGTATATCTCCGAGAGGCAATGCATTACGCAGAAGCTTCCATAAGACGAGTTTAATTTTAGGAGGAAGACATAAATTCCAAACACATTTCCAGAATAATGATCCAACCATACAGACTATGAGATGAAGATGCAACAATGTCTGATAAGGATTGATTGCCTTTCAATAAGAAATAAGCAGATTTTATAGAAAATCTACCAAATTTAGTGGGAAACCATATCCATTTATCAGGTAATAGATTATTACCAATCGGGATAGCGATTATAGCTGATGTGTCAGTGGAGGACAGATGAGATTTTAAAGCATTCTCCTGCCAACATCCATTTTATATGAGATCACATACCCAATATACAATACACTGATCTGGTTTAGGAGATGTGAGCTTGAAGTTCGGCAAGGACGCTCCTAAATACATGTGGATTTTCCATCATTAATAAGCCTTAAAGCCCCTTTTAATAGCAAAGATCGAGCCGCTAATAAGCTCTTCCAGCCACATGATGAATTTTTGTAGGGGCGGCATCCCATTTGGAAAGTAGATTCCTTTGATAAGCTTACTCCAAGTGGAATTAGGTTCCGAAAGGAGTTTCCAAGCTTGCTTGGCGAGTAAATGAATGTTAAACTCGTGGAAATTTCTAAATCCTAGGCCACCCAACATTTTTAGGTTTGTTTAAACATTCCAGCTGTCTAATACTAATTTATTAGCATCAAAATGTTGCACTCTCAATAATTTAGCAACCATGGAGTTCAGTTTTGCACAGATACAACATGACATGGTAAAGGATGGAACAGCTTGTAACACTATTTTTCAAGGTAACGGTAGTGACATACTGCATGATGATTAGAATGAAATTAGGCTGAAAACCCATTCGTTCCATGACCGATTTAAGGAAATTCCAGTCAACTCGATCATAAGCCTTCGAAATATCTAATTTGATTGCCATTTTAGCATTCTTGGGAGAAGAGGGTTTTTTGAAGGCATGCAAAAAACTCGTGTGCAATCAAATATATTATCCTGCATATGTCTTCCGTGAACAAAGGCAGACCGAGAAGAATCAATTAATTGAGGTAGGAAAGGCTTCAATCGATTAACTACGACTTTAGCAATAATTTTGTGATTCACATTACAAAGCCCAATAGGTTGATACTGATCTAAAGATTCTGGATGTGGAATTTTGGGAACTAGCACTATGTTAGTTTGATTCATTTCCTTGAGATGATATTTTGAAGAAAAGAACCGAGATACTGATTGGAAAACATCTTCTTTAACTATGGGCCAGAATTGTTGATAGAATAAGGCAGAGTAACCATCTGGACCAGGGGCTTTAAGCTTACCAATGCTGAAAGCAGCTTGTTTAACTTCCTCCATAGTAACAGGTTTTAGTAATTGATTATTCATTTCCTCACTAACATGCTCAATGCAATTTAGGATCTCATGACTCTTACGAAGCTCAGAATGGTGATATAAATTTTCGAAATAAGATAGAAGATGTACCTCAATATCTGCTTGTGTAGTGATCCCTCCTTGAGAGGATTTGAGAGCCAACATGCGATTGGAGCTTCTTCGGTTCATAACACATGCATGGAAAAACGCTGTATTTCGGTCCCCTCCTTCAACCACGAGATTCGCGATCCTTGATGCCAATAAAGTTCATCCTTCTCCCAAAGGTCGGCTAATTGATTCACAAGAAGTTTTTCTTCCTTGATACCCGGCCGGTCATCGGCTTTTAGATTCTGTAATTGAGATAAATTTTGTTAATCTTGTGTCTGGAATTACCCATCTCTGATTGATGTCATTTCCTCAATTGTTGGCTGCACTCTTTAAGTTTTTGCACTAATTGAAATTGATGGGAACCTTGGATTCTGGAAGCTCAAGCACCTTGAAAAACTGAATAACAATTTTCTCTTCTACCCTTTTAGATTCAAACCGAAATCTCCTCTTAGAATGGATCATATCTCCAAACATATTAAGCACTAATGGTCTGTGATCAGAACCACATAAAGATCCATGCCAGATGAAGGAGTTCTGAAATAATGTCCTCCATGCCAAATTGATAAATCCCCGATCAATCCTTTGCATAATCAAATTTGCACCTTCCCTGTTGTTGGACCAAGTGAACTGAGGACCAACGAAATGGAGATCAGATAACCCACATAAATCTGTCCAATTCCGTAGGATTGATAATTTGGAGTGAGAGATGTCGACCCCTACAGTTATCATCATCGTAATCAAAAGCATTAAAATTACCTATGATTATCCACGGATTTTTTGGGCCGGCATTTAACTATGCGCCGCTCAAATGTGAAAGTTCTGTTGCTGCCAGATTGATCACCATAAATGAAAGTGGCAAACCACTTTGTTTTAGTTGGTGGCAATGTACAGTATGTATGAATCCAATGAGGGGAATAATCAAGAATACTCACCTCTATTTCCGATTTCCAACATATGAGAGCCCACCTGATTTCTTTATAGGATCTACGCAAAATCCATGATCATAGTCCAGAGCCAATCTTAACTTATCAATTCTCCCAGCTTTCAGTTTAGTTTCAGCTAGAAATACTAGAAGGGGCTTTTGAGTTTTGAGTAAACTCCGGAGATGTTGAACCGTCAAGGGTTGTCCCAAACCATGACAGTTCCATATCAGAGCATTCATGGCCGTTGAGAGCAGAGAAAAAGAAAAGTATAACACTACTGAGAAATCCAACAAAATGATGACTTCACAAGCAAGGAGTAGCTTGTTTAATAATGGTGGGTAGATCCATAACTATGATGAATCCAACAAAATGATGACTTCGGTTCTACATTGTAATAATGGTGGGTAGATCCATAACTATGATGAATCCTAACAACCTTTTTACAGAAACCAGCTTACCTAAAATGTTTTGTGATCCAATTGCTCGGATCACTCAATATCGTACAATACCAACTTGGCAGCTCAAACCTCAATCGAAGAAGATATACTTCAATTCGTAAATTAACATTTTCAAATTGTTTTTGGTGATATTTTCCTTATAGAATAAAGTAGATGAGATTGTGCTTTTTATTTCTACCCTTGTATAAGTTTTATCTAGGTGTGGCAAATTTCAAGTAAAATGGAGTTGGATCCGATCATTTTATGATCGGATTGATTTTCAGTTACTTTTTTAAGATGAATTTGAATTGGTTCATTTCAAATTGAGAATAAATAGGATCATTCAATTAACATTTAAATTGGAAATTGAATTATTTTCATATTTCAAATTAAATCGAATTATTTATAATTTTAAAATTTAAAATAAAAAATATTATTTTAATTTTTAAATAAAATTTAAATTTTTTTAATAATTTCGAGACATTCGAATTAACTTATAGATTGAATTAAAATTGAGTCAATTCAAGTTGATTTACAAGTTGACTTTAAGTTTGATTAGAAAAATCTCAACTCATTTTTAAATTTAAGTTATTTCTGATTTTCTTCTAAATTAAATTATTTTTAATAAATTTAAATCAAATCAGAAACTATAAACGGTAATTCTCTTTATCTTTATTTATACCCTATCATGGGATTTTTGAGAGATTCAACATTAACAACAAAAAGATTTATCTAGAATCTTTTGGTTCGATTTTACCGAAGACTGAAAAATTCTTTGTTGATTTTCCTTGCACAAAGATAATACAGAGAATTAACCACACTCAAGTAGCGCACCAGGTCAGATTGTTAGCCTGATTTAACATTTTAATGTTATCGGCTTAGTATAGATTCTCAACACTCCTACTGCCATAGTTTGGACTAGTGCGTGCTGCAATGAATGACGGGTTTCAGCATAATCTTTTAACACTGTTGAAATTAATGTTTTAGTATTGTTTTTCGGTTGAAACCTCTTATTGATTTTAATGTTGCCAATTTTTTTGCAGTTGAGATTTTTTTTTTTGGGGGGGGACAGGTTTTTTTTTCTGAAATAAAAGAGTTTTTATTAATAATAATTAATAAATATAACTTATAACAAATAAATAAATTTGACTACATTTAAGAAATATATATAAATTTTATTATAAATATGAAATTTTCCTCTTATATTCATTTATTATATTGACGAAATGATTATATACAATATATTGGCTATGTCTAGCGCATCAGCAAGAAATACATTTTCATTCAGTAAATATAGTGAACTCTAAATCCACTTCAGTCATTAGATGAGTCTTTAAATGAGTTTAATATTTTGAATATTAAACTTAAATCACTTTTAATTCTCACGACGAAAAACAAACTAACTTTCATAAAAGGAAAACAAACTATTACTAAGGGAAACACAATAAAATACACGAAATATTTCATCAACAAAATTAAAAAATAACTAAGAAATATAAATCTAATACAAAATCTTAAAAGAAGTTTCAATAAAATAAATTCATTTTTATTGTTAAAAAGTTTTGGTTTATCTCCATATATTAAAACTTTAATAGTCATAAAATCTTATTTCATATATTTTGATTTAATATATATTTTTTAAAATTTATTACCAAAAAAGATGAGAGAATTTACTATTAAAATCTATAAATTATGATCAACTCATACAAATAAGATAAAAATATGATTTAATTATTTATTATAATTAAAAAAATTTAAAAAAAAAGAGATAAAAAGCAAAAAGACGAAATTCACTATATCCACGATGGCCAAGTGAAAAATCTTTTTCTTTAAGGGAACGGTTGAGAGTGTTTTTGGGCGGTCTTATAATATTATTAAGTTTATTATTTATGAGTTGGCCACAAAAGTTAATCTTGTGAAGGGTCTTATCTGTTTTTTTCTTCTTTTTTTTTTTGAAAGGGTGAAGGATCTTATATCATTGCACTTCTGTTTGTGGATTGATATATATAATTGATTATATTTATAAAATTTAATTTATTTTAAATTATATAATTAATATTTTAATAAAAATAAAATTTTAAAATTTAACAAGTGACTTATTATTAGATATGATAATTTTTATTTTTTTCATCTCAAAATGATTAGCAAAATTTTATTTATACGAAAATTAAGAAAGTTAGTTAATGATAGGTATTTTATGTATTTTAACCATTTTCTTATTAAAATATTTTTATTTATTTTTTCAATTTATCAACACTAATAAAATATATTTATTATTGAAATTATAAAAGTTAGTGATAATATTTAAATACCAGTAGTAAAATTTAAACTTTAAAAAAAATTATTGAAGAGTATAATTTTTTTTATTGTATGAAAGATACAAATTCAAAGTAAAAAATATATATAGTAATTTATTGATAATGTGAAAATAAGTGTATATTAGATAATTGATTAATTAACTATCAATCAAAAAAGAAAATTACCAATAATTTTGAAACACCCAAAATATAAAATTTATCAATCATTTTAAGATAGAGAGTAATTTGATCTAAAATCTCTCTTAATTAATTCAATACTATCCAAAATTTAAAAAGTTTTTGACCCGTTTATCAACTCAATGTAAATTATTAAAAAATAATTAAATTTATTTAAAAAATTAAAAAACATTTTTTATTTTTTAAAAATAAAACTAAGAGTAACTCGATTTGATTCAAAAATAAAAAATAATTTAAATTCCTTTTATATTTTGATCCGATAATCTAAGTGACTTATAACTCAAATGATCTTAGTGGAAAAAATCGTGATCTAAAATTAACTTGACAGCACTCGAACTATTTAATCAGACTTATTTATTATCTCTAATTATTATTTATTAGAAACAAATATTAACTATCAATTTTAAATTTAATAATTCGAATGTTATAGATATGATCCGTGATATTTATCCAAGAATAAAATATGTTAAATGCATCTATATACCCATTAAAGAAAAAAAGCCCCCGGATAAGATCAGCATCAAAGGTTTGGGATTTTTTTTTTTTTTTGAAATCAATCAAAGGTTTAGGATAAATGTGAGTCAAAAAGGCAAAATTACCTTACATATAATAATCCTGACCGAATACACCCTACTAGTGTCAAATCAAAGGTTGTATTTTATAAAATAGAAGAATAAAGGATTAATTAGTTGCCGGAGAAAAAAGAAAGGAAAAGAAGGTTTTAACGTATTAGAAGAAAGAGAGAGACGTTTGGTTAACTAAAACATAATAAAAATAATGGAAGAAGTGGGATTTGGTTTAGGATTTGTTTGTCTTATTAAATTTTACTAATCCTGTTTAATTTAATTAATACGTTTGGATACAGAGGAGAGAAATTACGCTGATGTGGACGTGGACGCATAGGAGGATATGCAAAATTGTCCTTGGCGTGTACGTTGAGTGGCTGAGTGAGCGAGCGGTGGTGATGGGATTTAGGGCCCACACCTTCTTCGTCAAGAGCTTTAAAGTGGAGACCTTCTCTCTAAAACACTTATTATGTTCAAAAACTTTATTATTTAATAATTTTAAAGTGTAAATTATTTACTTAATTAGGTATTTTTGATAGCTGTTTATGGTTAGTCAAATATAAAAGGTTAAAATAATTTAAAAACATAAAAAAAAGTATCAAAAGATAAGTTTGACAAACATGTGCAAATATAATTTGATGGTTAAAATTCATTTTATGAGAAGTAAGGGATTTTAGGTTCGATTTCTTTAATTCGACTTTGTGATAAGTGAGAGATAAATTCATATATATATAGCATTTGAGTTAAATATCCTCGTATCCTTTGAGATATGAGATTAATTATATTTGAGTTGGAGAATTATGTATATTAAAATTCTTATAATTAGTGTAATTTCAAAATTTTAAGAATTTTGAATTAGATATTGTTAAGAGAACATCTTGAAATTTCATAAGTTTAACCATTAAGCCAATACCATCTTAATAAATTATATGATTTTTAAAATAAAAGTTATGACTAATGGATTATTTCAAATCTCAAAGGTAAATAGTAATTTACCCTAAATTTAAAATTTAACCTAGTCGAGAATGGATTTCTTTCATTAAAAATTCTTACTGGAGTTTGAATTTGGATATCTGAATGATTTTTGTTTGTTTGTTTTTAGATAAAATGAATGATTTATTGAATGACTACTTTTTCTTAATTTATTTAATATTATCCTATTATAAATTAGAAACCACTGTAATATGATAGAATGGGGATTATTTTTAACTACTAATCGCGTACTTCCTTTCTAATCACTCATGTCCAAAAGGGATATATACGCGAATAGCGACAAATAAACTAATATCACATCATTTAAAAAATAAATTAAAAAAATATCAAAACAAGGCTTGTTCGCTCTCCGATTTGGATTATTTTGGGTGAAAATATTAGCGTAATCTTGGGTTGTTGTCTTCTGATTATAGATTATTTTCATTATATTTAGTGATTTTTAAGGGTTCGATGGTGGTTTCTAATGAAGAAATTAGCCTAATTTTCGGCTGTTGTTTATTGATTTTTTTTTTTTTTTTGCAAATTTGAGTATGTATAGAATATGAAAAAAAAAATAAAATAGCAAAGATAGAATTTTAATTTAGTGTTTTGCCATTTTTTTTATGTGGTCAGTTGCTTTCAAATGAACCACAACAATTAGTTGTTAATGTTAAAAAGAGAATATTTTTTATAAATTTTTATTAAAAGAAATTTGTGTTGATGGAATTTGAATTTAAAATTTGTTTGAAGATTGAGATTTGAAAAAATTAGTGTAAGAGAGGGAAGCTTTCTTTTTTTTTTTTTTTTTGAAACTATTTGGTATTCCACACTTTCTGAATACAAGACTAATCCGGATTCAAGTCGGATATGAGAATTAAGGCAATAAAACTTTCATTATCAAATTTTAATGCACATGTGCACTCAAGGCTTGAAGTTTTCTCCATTTTATTGTCACTTTATTAATTTACAATTAAAAGTAATTAAGTGTTAAGAAGTCATTATGTATTTTTTTATTTGATTATTTGTCAATTGTACAAAAATAAATACTCTATGAAACAGCAAAAAAAAAACTAAAAAAACTACAAAAACGACAAAGAAAAAACTAAAAAAAAAAAATACAAACATATACAAATGAAAAATATACAAAAATATTCTTAACTGTTTTACGTTTCCTTTATCCTAATAAACAGTATCGTTTGTACATGACTTATTTTATATGAATTAAGAAACCTTTTATTAAAAAGTAATAATAAATACATACAAAAAGAAAATAAGCAATTATTTTATTATAATTTTAATTAAAAAGAAAGTTAAAATAAAGTTGTTAGGCTGCAACACTGTAACCGTTAATTGCGGGATTTTGGTAGTTGATTTGCCATTTGCCATTAGGCAGCTTTTAACTTTCTCCTTATGTGGTATGAAACAATACAAGAATTATTTATCTCAACAATTATGTGGTTCATTCGTAAGACGACCAACCATTGACTTCCAATGTCGTTTTCTAATAAAGAGATGATAGCAAATAAAATAATAGATCACTGCAGCACACAAGTTTAATTTGCACAAAAAATTAGAGAATGCTGAATGCTATTACAAGGAAATAAACAATAAGATAAAAGAATATAAGCTGAGACAATAATAATATATTAACTTAATTTAAAAATTAGATACTTCTCTATGGCAACAAAAATAGAATAACATGTTCTGAATTTTTTTTGAAGTTATTTTAACATTATATATATATATATATATATAATTCTAGTCACACTGATTGATAGCTTATGTGTTTACAAATTTTAGTAAAAATATTAATTATTTTTTTTATCTTATTTTATATTTTCTTACTAAGATGTAGTGTTGTATTAGTTTTGAAATCAAAGATATATCAGTAGTTGGAAAATTAAATTGGATTGATTACGTATTCATTCTTCCTAGGTTACGAATCACAATACTCCGTCAACACAAGTTGAACCAAGTCAACCAAACAAAGTCTGGTCATAGTGATTTCCGACTACTTTTGCCTATCTATACGATAACTTCTAATCAGTCCAACGTCAGCGATAAGGGCAGCTTTTAAGAGAGGGAGTCTCTCTTTTGCTTGGGTTGCCTTTCTTTCGCTGGAGCTTATTAACTCTAATTCTTTTCCGGTTGGTTTAATATAATTCATCCTTTGATTAAAAAAAAAAAGTTATGAGGGTTACTTTTTACCAAAAATGCAATTTCTCTCTCTCTATATATATGATTTCAATCTTAAAAAAAATAGTTGATTTAATTGTGTGTCGGGAGAAAAATTAAGTTAAATAGTAAATGTTTGTGAATGTGACTATTTTGTAATCTAATTTAACTAATAAAAAAATAATTTAAATTTGAAAAACCCTATATCCTAAATGACTTGATAAATTGAATTTAAATTATTAAAAATTTTAAAGATAAATATTATTTTTGTTAAAATATATAAACTATAAGCAATGCAATGGACCACTAAAAAACGCATCAAAGATCTTCTTTTTATTTATTTTTTTATTTTTTTTATCTCGATTCAACTTTATCGGTTTGCAACTTTTACTCCTACTATTTGAAGAATGAGATGAATCCCTTCATAATTCATATTTTTTATCACTATTATTTCAAAAAAATTAATAGCAAATTAACATTATATTATAAAATATTTTTATTTTTATATTAAATTCTTCAATATGATAGGATTATTAGATTAATGATGAAGTAGTTAATAAAGAAGGTAAAAAAATTCAAAATGTAATTGCAGAAATTGTGAAAGAAAAAAATGGCATATCCATATCCAAAAACAGACATATCATTTATATAATAAGCAAAACAGAAAAAGATGTTAGACCAAGATAGTTTCAATCCAATAATTCGAGTTGCCTTAGAGCTATAATTGTCTTAAGAACATAGAAAAGAAAAGAAACATGCCGATTCATCCCCTTAAATTTTGGTTAAAGTCATAGCTAGATAAAGATATCAAAAAATAAAAAAAATAAAAAAGAAGAAAAAGACAGTTTCTTTAGAGCTATTATCAAGTGCAAAAAAATTGAAAGCAAAGCAAGCAATCAACAAGAAAAGCAAAATATTGATAATGTTATGTATAAAATGATGTGTTATATTATATATTATACCATATCTATGTGATAACAAAATTAATGGAAGAAATTTAATTTGAATGTTAGATTTATTGTTGAATCATATTATTGATTTATGATTTGAGGATTTGAGTCATATATTCTTAAAATTAGACTTTGATATTATTAATTTGGTAGCTTCATTTTATTGTCAATATCAAATATTAGAAATTCAATAGCTTGATTTAAATTGAAAATTTCTTAGTTGATTAGCTTTTAATTTAATTATTTTACGATAATTGTAAAAATTAAAATTATAAGTTGAAAACCCAACTTAATTCAAGTTAATGCGATCAATTGAAGGACTGAGACATCCAAAACATATCCGTGGAGAAATCAACTATGCAACAACAACATTTTTGTCCAAATAGAGTTGCCATCGACAAGATGATTTTGTGCTTTTAAGTTCTTTCTACATTTAAAAAAATAAAAGAAGAAGAATATGACGATTGAAATCTGAATTTATTCTGAAATAAATTGAAATACTAGTACTAGTGGAATTTGCTATTGGGAACTGTCATGTCATGTAACCGAGTCAGGAGTTCACGTTATTTATCTTTAGCCTTTGGAGATTTAAGTAAGCCAAAATCTCACGCATTACATGAAAACCGTTTCGGTTCGCGTATTATTGTTTTTCAAGTAACAAACAGCGAGTTTCTACTTTCTTTCTAAGAACTGATGTGCACCTTTCTCTCTGGCTTTTTGTCCAAACCATTTCTACCAAACTACTACTACTTATGGCAAGCGCACAAGCTGCTTGCTTTGGTGCCTAACTTATGTGCTTTTTATTTAATGAATGCTATTTTCAGTCACCAATAGTGTAAATTAACTCACACGGGACCATTCTAAATTAATTAGAGATATCGAATTAGAGTTTTTGAATATGCAATTGCATCAAAACACGATAGAAGAGTTTTACCGCCCTTATAGTCATACTCAATTCGAATTAATCTCATACCCAAAAAGTATGAAAATATAAGCAGTGTAAAAATATATTATCTCCAACTTTACATTACATCTAAATAAGCAAAATGCAAATCTAAAAGTATTGTTAGTAATATAATCAAGAAATTAAACTAACTCAAAAAAGGGGTAACAGAAATTTGAAAATTTGATGAAATCATCAGCAGACAAGTTGCAAGGGACCTACATCATCATCATCTGGAACCTTATGAGTGCAAATGGAACATTTATATATAAAAGATCGTATTATCATGAGATGAGAGGATCACAGTAAGGCAAGTGATGGAACCCAAGAAACTCCTTTTATTCTGTTTCATTGCTTGTCTCGGACACTTATCTTTTATTGCTATTATTTCTAAGAGAAGTCCTATCCAAAAGTTATTATATATATCTTCTTAAAATCAAGAAAAGACGTTTATATCTTTATTAAGAAAGGCAATCTAATAAGGAATCTATTACAGTATTCATCATCCTACTCCATCTATATTTTGAATATCGTTAATGTTTTCATCCAAAGAGTTTGAATTATTAAATTATTCGCCTAGGTATTAGAATAGTTATGTTCAATATTTGATGAAATTGTATATACATGTATATTTAAATTTAAATTTATTAAAATATTATACATTAAAAATAGTTTTGTTTATAAATTTACTAAATTCGTCGTAAATAAATTTACTTTAACGGGCACGGTGAGAGACGTACTGAGATTAATATTTCGATCGATCAACCTAAAAGACCTGAACCAGTGTGCCGAGTGCACGGGACCCACTTCATTAGCAAATGACGACGTAGATCACCAAAAAACCTGACCCCATGTTTCTTTCCCACTACAACACCCCCCCCCCCCCTATAAATACCTTCAACCCTCGTCTTTTACCTCTCACCACTGCATCTCTTTCTCCTCTCTTTACATGTGGTAGTCCTGCTTTCTGCAATAAAAATGGCGGCAGCTCGAGAACCATTCTTCAACGTTACAGAAAGAGCACCAAGGCCAGCAGTGGGACAACACTCGCCTTGGCATTCACCTGTGCCTTACTTGTTTGGAGGGTTGGCTGCCATGCTTGGTTTGATCGCTTTTGCTCTCTTGATTCTTGCCTGCTCCTACTGGAAGTTGTCGGGGTACCTGGAAGGAGGAAACAACGAAGGCAGCGGAGAACGGGACTTGGAGGCCGGAGAGGGAGGGAATGATACTAAGAGTGAGAAACATCAGTTTGAAGAAAAGATTTTGGTGATTATGGCAGGACAGGTGAAACCAACTTTCCTGGCCACACCAATGTCTAGTAGGTCATCTTCTTTTGGTGATACTAGCAGAACTAAGAGCTGTTCTTGTAGCGAAAACAGTGAGAAGTCGCAGACCAACGGTGGTGGTGGGGTTGAGATGGTGAAACAGGGGAGCGCCACCATCCATGAGTTGTCAGATCAAACCCATTGATTCTTTTGTCTTTTAGGTTTTTTCCCTCCCTGTTAGAGAGCTAGCTCTGTTACAAGTTTTTTATTTATGTGGAAGGTGTTGTCTGTATATGAGCTTCCATGTTAGATTGGCTTTTACCTTTTTTTTTCTTGGTTTCTTGCTTCCAATTCGGGAAATGTAAATTTGATTGAGATTTAATGAAGAATCATCTGTTCCCTCATCATATTATTAAAGGTTTTTTTTTTTTAAATTTTGCGTTTAACACATAAACAAATCTTGGATACGAAAGAATTGCAAGGATTTCAACTGTTTAACTCCTTTAAACCACTGAACTTGAGTTAATGTTTCATATATTAATTATAAAGATTTTGAAACTCTGCATCGGATGCAGAGTGAGTGCAGATCTCAAGAGAAGAAGAAGAAGTAAAGGGTGGCACGTGTGTGATCTGTAGCAGCAGATAGAGAAAAGGCCTGATGCGGCGAGGTGAAATTGTCCAGCCATCGATGATGACGCTCTGATTTTCTTTTTCTTTTTCCTTTTAGTTAATATACATAATTGTTTTTGCCTTTTGGGTATGTTAATTACAAGTCTCTTCCTTCCTTCCTCTGCTGCAACTATTGTGAGTTCATGGCCTTCTCTGTGCAGTCAGTCTTTCTCTTGTAGACCCACGAAACGTTGACAAAACTACCCAATACATTACCTGTGCCATTAATTTTAGAGCACTATGATCAAATTACAAACCCACCCTTCCTTTACTCAGTAGTATTTTTGAAGAAATAATAATTGAAGAAAGAAGTCGAAGTTTACTGAATTTCTAGATCATGAGTTTGTCGAATTTGTATTTTTCTTTCAGGATTTCTTTGGATTTACAATTTATTGGGCCAATGGGAAGTTGGAATATTGTATGTGTGCAATGAAACTAACTTCTGCACATATTGGTTGATTAATTATAGCGTTTTCAATTATGTAGAAAATTATATAAGACTTCATTCACTCTGTTTACTAGATTCAACATAAGAATGTTTTTTAAAACTGAACAGGGAGTTCAATTCATCAGTTGGTTAGTTTTCAATTTAATTTGTTTAATCGATTTAATTGATTCAGTTCAATGGATATTTTTAAAATTTTTAAAATATATATATAATATTTAAAAAATAAAAAATAGTAAATATATTTTTAATAAAATAATATCATTTTTAAAAATTTTAAATTTTTAATAAAATAATGTAATTTTATATGATTAACTGATATAATCTTATTCAGAAGAGATGGGAGATAAGTAAGTTTACTTTGGATGATAAATTAATTAATGTAAAATTTTATCCCTTAGTTTTTGGACAGGAAGTTAAAACAAGGAGTAGATGTAATGGTAAATAAGTTTGCAATGCTTTTTTTAGTCGTTGGCTAACAAGTGGGTTCATGTTGGTCACTACCTAAGCAGTCTATTTTGTGCCTATATTGGTGGTTTACATTGGAAATGCATGTCACTATATTGTAGGCAATAATCATTGGTCCATATAATGCTTTCTGAAGTAAGCCACACTAATTAAAATAATTAAGGTATCATTGATAAAAGGAAGTTGTCCCACTATGCCTTTAGGAAAGTTGAATTGGGAAGTAGGTGCCTTGTTGTGTGTATATTTATATTTCTTATCAAAATCAAACTCAGAAATCAAATGGATGATATTAATTAGGTTTGGCAATTCATATCATACCATGTTCAATCATATTGTATCCATATATGTATATAATATAAAAATGTGTAATTCATTTAATTAATCATATCAAAATTTTCAATCATAATACAAATATTTATAAAGTATGTCACGCAACATAATCTATATAACCCATTTAATTGATTATACCATAATAAATATTAACGTGCTATAACATAAAAATACATGTTTAATATGATAAATCGACAAAAAATAAGAAATATTTAATGTTTAGCTAAAAATATTTATATATTGAAAAAATAGATAATAGAGATTGAAATCCTAAATAAGTGTAAGTTTGGATTAAAAGACATTTTATTATATATAAATATATTTATTTAAGTAGTATTTAAATGTATATATTTATATCATATATTACATATTAACATAATTATATAATCGTGTTTAATCATATCTATTAAAAAATAGATAGATCATTCTATTTAAATCTTTTTTACTGTATTATAAATGGATTTATCATTCAAATCTATTTATTTCAAATCTAAATCGTTTTAACTATATATTATTTCATATTATTTAATCAATTCGTGTAAAAAATTTTCTAACCTAATATTAATTATGCCTTATGATGTTATTTGGGTACAGTTTTGATGGCAATACCAACAGCAGAATAAGAGAGGCAATAGAGAGAGGGACGCGGCAGCAAGAGAATGCCATATTTTCTTAAAAAAATTTTTTTGTTCTAAACTCTGAAGCATAATAAACCTTGTACGGTTTATGGAATAAATAGAAGGTTGAAGATAAGGAACCTTTGTACTATAACTAGAACAAAAAAGACATCATACACTTCTTTTAGTTTGTTTTTATTTTCCACTTTTATTAACAAAGTAGGTGAATGTTTGCCATTGCCATGTGTACTGAGTATTCCTTGTTCTTCTTCTTGCTTTTGCAACCCTCAACTCAACTGACTTCTTTCAGTTTTTTTTCCTTCTCTTGAAAGATAGTTGATGCTCTTTATGTCTTCCCTTTTCCTTTTTTTTTTTTTTTGTGCCTTCTTTCTTTCATGTCTAATAATCTAAGCCAAGATTCCTAATTATATATAATTTATTTGATAAGAATATTAATCACCATTAGTATCTTCATTATTATTATTATTATCAATCAACCTACTATTTATCGCCAGGTGCATTGATATAACGCGTTGGCTTCAGTACCCGTACAGTAGTCTATTTTCTCAATTCATTAAAATGATTTAAGATATATACTACTTTTTAATTTACCACATAATTAATAAAAGTCGTTAGAAGCACAAAATTGGCCATAAATCTCTAAGGGTAAGGCATTGTGCAGTTCATTGGCATTTCAGACAACTAATAAGAGCCCAAGACACCTCGAATTTGTTCCAGCTGTCTAATCAAAGTTTAATGCATATCCTGGAGACTTCAAATTATCAAGCCTCAACAATAATTAATTGCGATCTCTATTGTGCTCATAGTGGATCTTTCGTTTGATCCCAATTGGGGTAATGAGCTCCTAGTCAGCCAGTAAATGCCATAATTACATAAGATCTCCATTATCAAACTACAATATATTGGGTCTATGCTCATACAAAAACCATATGATCACTACAATCTTTATTAATGCATGACGTAACTCGAACTTGATTTAAAACCATTTGGAGCTTTATTACATCTTATCAGAAAAAAAAAAAAAAGTTAATGCATGTAAGGATTAGTTATGGATATATCCAATATTATTCAGTTTGATAATGACAATGAACTGGCCGGTTAATTAATAATGGTCTAATAAGCTATGGATAAAAGATTTCATTTCCTTGCATTCAATTCCTGATCTTCCTTGAGGAAAAGGGCAACAAGAACATGCGGTTACCTTTAGATTAAGGAAATGAGAAATGTCATTTTTGAAGCAGCTAGCATTAGCAATCAATTAGATAAAAGCTGTGTGCATACGATGGAATAGCTCAAAGCGTGAAGGAAGTGGTATTACAGCAACATCCATTAAGGTCAGCATCAACCGGTACTTCTTCCCTGTAATAACATATTGCTGAGTTGAATGCCACAATTCATGCTCATTCTTTGGCTGCCCTACTAGCAAAATATGATTAAGACAAATTTCAGTATTTTTAAGGATTCAAAGTGATCATTGCTAGCTACTTGCACTAAGTATAGTAGAGACACTCGGCCAGTTTAATATGTTCATTTAAGCTTGTTTTTCTTCTTCTTGTGGCTGAAGATTGAGTCATAAGGGCTGGCCAATTTATTAATGGAAAAATTTGTGGAAGCAAAGTAGATATGGGTGCCAATAATTGAGAATTGCGTCACTTGCTTGACTTGACCTGTCAAATCAAAACGTTCTAGCAGCCAATGTTGCAACTTTTTTTTTTTTTCATTGTGGAAGCTTTTTGAAAATAACAATTCATGGGTTCATTTTTCTGGTTGCAAAAAAGCCATCTCTACTATGTTTTCAACTTCTTTGTTTTAAGGCATTCCTTGAATTGTATTGATTTTGATCATTACTTATTCACACGTAATATTCCTCATGATTAATGCATATATGTTACTGTGGTTATTGCATCATAGGTATTGATTTCGAGGTTGAATGGGAAATGAAAAGAAAATTTTGAAGAATATATAGTGTTAAAATATACTCCCTCCATTCTGAATTATATGTCGGTTTAGAAAGAAATTTGTGTTTCATAATACTTAACGTTTTACAATTATTAATAAACATTAATTAATTTTTTCTAACTCTACCTTTTATCTTTTTCATAATAATTATTATTTTAGAATGCACAATAATTTATAAAAAATTAATTAAGAATAACATAGTTTTTTTTATATATAATAACACTTATTAAATATAATTCTTAATATATATGCAAAAACCTTACACGACATCTATTAAAGAATAAAAAGAGTATTCTATTCTATCTATTCCTAATTTCAACGAAGCTTAATTAGGTTTGCCTTCATTATTTAACCATATCTGGATATTTCCATTCTTTTAAGAATATTTTTAAGTTTAGAATTTTGATATATATTAACATGTGCATATTTAGTTATGTTTTAGGAGGTACTATTCATTACTTTGATTTTATTGCTTGTCATTAGCGTTTTGAAAACTATATTGAATCAACCAGTTGGATCAATTAAATTGTGAATTAGATTATTAATCAATTCGTTCAGTTTATAAAATTATTTTTTATTTTTATAGTTTTTTTAATAATATTTTTAAATTTTTTATTTATTATTGAATTAATTAAATCGTATTAATCAAATCAATTAAGTCAAAAATTGACTAATTGACTGATTCATTCACTGTTTCTTATCTAACATTAATTTGTTGTAGAAAATCAAGATTTGCAACATATCTATAATGCATGTGGTATTTGTTGTTTTAAATGATAATAATGAATTAACACACACTGACTGCACACTTCATCCTCTAAACTAATAAGAGGATAAAAGGCCTAACGTCCTTAACCAGCAAAGGCCACGGATAAGAAATGAGTGGAACTGTGGTGTGAGCCTCAGGCCTGGGCTTCAGATCTTGTCCATGACATTGCTAGAAGAAAAAGTCTCATATCCATTGAATTAAAACTTTAAAACATGGAGAAATTCTTAGGTGAATTCAGTTCGACAACTAAAATTATGAATCTCTATTATATATTTGATATATAACATTATTTATTTAAAATTTATTAAATTAGATATATATAATCATATGCATTAATTAATTATAGATAACTATGATTAGATAACTTGTATTTAAGATTCAATTTAATACTCTCTATATTTCATAATAGATGTCATTTTAAAGTTTTTGCATATATATTAAGAGTTTTATTTAATAGATGTTATTACATAAGTAAAACACTATATTATCTTTAATTAATTATTTTTATAAATTATTGTGCATTTTATAAAAAAACAATTATTATGAAAAAGTGAAATAGTAAAATTGAAAAAAATTAATTAATATTTATCAATAATTGTAAAATGTTAAGTATTATATAAGAAAACTTTCTTACTTAAACGACATCTAATTTGGAACAAATTGAGTAAATTTTAAAAAAATAATGTTACATGTCAGATATAAAATGAAGTGTTCATAGTCCTAACTAGTGAACTAGATTCATTTAAGAATCTCTCCAAAACATGATATTTTTCATATAATTGTCAATCTCCTAAAAAGGGAAAATCTCCCTAAGGAATCCAAACTAGTTTTATAATTGGCTTAATTACTAAAAAAATCCTAAATTTTAATATATTTTTTAAATTTAACTCATACTTTAATTTTTTAACTAAAAAAAAAATGTTAAAACTTTAATTTTTTTCTAAATTTATCCTCAAACCAATATTTGATTATTAAATATAGATAAAAGTTCATTTTGATTCCTGAACTTTTCTAAAAAGTTTGGTTAGACCCAAAAAAGAGAAAATACCTGAAAATTATATAAAATCATGTTTAACTAAAAAGTTAACCAAATTAAATTTAATATATTTATTCTACGTAATTGAAATATAATTTATTTAGATAAATAATTTATTATAAAATATCATTAATTCATAATTCAAAGTTAAAACTTACACTAACATAAATTTTTTAAAAATAATATAATAATAAATAGTTATTACTTTTGTATATAAATATTAAATAGCTAAAACTTATTCTTTACAAAAAATTAAATAATCTCATTATATTAATGAGTCATATATAAATTCACTAAAAATATATAATACGTAAATCTTAAAAAGTAAAAAATAGAAATTACATAAAAATATATTAAATAATATTTAATTTTTTATATAAATAGTATCTTTTTCACTTTTGTATAGTATTAATATGTTTATAATAATATAAAATTTATTTTTTGTGACATTTTTTACTATAAAAATACTCTATTTTTGTTTTATAAGTATATTATATAATATAAAAATTCAATTCACTTTAATTTTTTAGGACCTGTTAATCTGTTATTTTATATAAATATTTATTTTATTATAAAATTTAATCAATTTAAACTTAATTAATTATTTATTCTCGAAATTTAAATATAATAAATTAACTTTATATTTTATGTAGAAAAGTTTTTTGTCTGATTTTTCTATTAAATAAAAATTAAATATTTAATCATTTTGCGCTTGTACTACTTTTATCTTTTATTTATATGCCTTAATTTTTATTTTTTATTTTTATTATTTATATGATATGATTATTATTATTTAAGATATTTTAAGCAATTTATTTACTTACAAAAATAATTATTGTCTATCATTTATGTCCATAAATATTAAATTTTTAGAAATAAATAGACAATACTTAATCAGTAATTTTAATTTTAAAATATATTATATGTACTCAAATTTAAAAATTTTCTAAATCTATTACTGATTATATTTGTATACTTGTAAGATTAATTCATTTTCAACTTATGTTATATTTGAATAAATTAACATTTAAATATTTTATATTTTTAATAAATTTATTTTTCTCAAGAAATGACTCATTAATATAAATAGATAATTCGATTATTTGTAATAAATATGTTTTAGCTATTTAACATGTATATAAAAAATGATAACTATTTATTTTTTCATTTTTTAAAAAAATTATGATTATCTGCGTTTTTTATTTTGAATTATGAATTAATGATACTCTAAAATAAAATTTTATAATAAATTATTTATACTTCAATTTCTAAAAATAAATTTTATAATAAATTATTTATTTAAATAAATTATATTTCAATTACTTAGATTTTATATATATATATATATATATATATATATATATATATATATA
>CATIWR010592094.1:0-20307 GCA_949677035.1 Omphalea diandra
GCTTGGCTAGGCCTAATTAAATATATATATATATATATATATATATATATATATATATATATATATATATATATATATATTACGGATAAAAATAATATATAATACTCTTAAGCACTTGTTTAGTTTAGCAGTTGAGATCAATTAATAGCAGCTAGCAACCAAGAAATAAATATTGGCCAATAATGGATAGTGATTGATAGGCCAAGTGACCATTAGATATATTAATTTTGAGCGTTTCAGACTTTCATTAATGATTATGTAAATCATTGAAAAATTTTAACATGAAGTTATTTCACTATGGGCTACCTAATTAAATCACTTGTCACCATGTAACCATGTACATTAACTTGGACCAAAATAAGTAAACTTCTTCCAAAATAATAATAATAATAATAATCGCCATTGCTGTAATAGGCACCATGACAGTAGTAGTAACTGCATGGGTCGACCCACGAACAAAATTCCTTATGGTGAACGGAGATTCAAAACAGACTTTAACTTATTTAACTGGGAAAAAACTTGCCAAATTTTTTTAGGTGGAGTTTATAGATTCAACATTTAGAAGCATACGGGGAAGAAAGAAAAGAAAGAAGAAGCTTATTGTTCTGTGAAGGAAAAAAAATATATATATATATATATGCTATTAATTTGGAGGATTTTCTAACATTTCTCTCAAAATAAATTTCAACCCCTTTTTTTGTATTATAAATTTTTTTTTTAAAAAAAAAGCATATATTAGGATTTAGATTAAGAATAATCAATTGCACACAAGATAAGAAAAGTATTTAATCTCTACCTATTAAATTAAGGATAACTCGAAGTTGTGTCAATATTAAAGAAACTCAACACATAGAAAAAAATATATATATTATAAATTGCTTAAGGAAGCGCACATGTGGAGGATTTGATTTACATCACAACTCGAGTATTAAGATAAGGTTTGTTCTATGTTCCTCAATCTTGAGATTTTCAATCTTCAAGCTTGAGTTTATTCATATCCCTTCAATATTTACCAAATTGCCAAGAACTCATCAATTACTAACCCCCCCATTTCCTTTTTAGTGTGAATGTTCTTCACATCTCTCTAACATAAGCCTTTTTTTTTTTCATTCAAGCATTTACTCATCACCAAAAGTTCACATCTCATCCACTACACATTGAAACCGATAAAAATGCATATTTATTCTAACTTAAATCCAACATTCGATCCTAAGTGCTGCATATGACTTGTACTTGAACAGTAAATATTGGCCTCCTTTGATATTCCTATAATGAAATGAAAAACCCTGGTAGTGGAATCCTAAGTTAGTCTTCTCGAGATCTAATTGATTGAATCGAAAGCCTACTAGATAAGATTACTCATCATAAAAAATGAAACCCTTCAATTTCATCCGCCACAGATTGGAAAGATTGATAAAAAAAATAAAAATAAAAAAATAAAAAAAAAACTATGTTTGTTCAAGCGTAAATTCAACATTTGATCCTAATAAATATTAGAGTCTTTTAATATGTCTATATATTAGTAAATTGTTGAACTAGCCTTCTCGAGATTTAACTCTTTAATTGAATCGAAAGTCCACTAGGTAAGATTTCTCATCACGAAAAATAAAAAGCTCACATTTCAATTCAAAATCTTAAATCGTTGTGTATATAGATCTTACCAACAATATACTCCTCAAGTGAGTCTTCTTCACATTTCTCAAACGGAAGTCGTTTCGCACTCGAGTATATTGTATGGCGTCACCAGGCTTTTTATCGTTTAATGTGGGCTGCTCATCCTCTTCCTAGAACCATGTTGGATAATAAACATCAAGTATGAGTCTTCACGTTCCTCAAAAAGAACGATCTTTTCTACTTTTACGCCATCACAAAGAACTCAATAATTAATTATGATAACATTTATAATAATAAATAATTATATATACTAATAAAATTATTATATAAATATTTAATAATTATATTAATACACCATTGTAATACATATCATACACAATATTGTAATATTCACACTACACATTTTTATCTGTGCACTCACTTCTTTCAATATAAATATATTATTTCCTCCATTTTATAACATTTATCTTTTTAAGGTTGTGCACTTAAATTAAAAAAGTAATCAAGTAAAAATAATTTCAATTAATATTGATTAATATAAGAAATAATTACAATTAATATTGACTAAAATATCTTTAATTATTTTCAACTAAAATTTTATACTAACACTAATAAAAAATCATTTAATTATAAGAGAGAAGAGATGATGATAAACATAAATTTAAAAAATAAATAATTAATATTATATTGATAATATAAAATGACATTTGTACTGAAATAAAAAAAATTTTTAAAACTGAGATATTATAAAATGCAGGGAGGAGTAACTTTCTCTATGCGCTGTCTGTTCTTTAACGACAACAAGTTTACTCGTTGAAGGTCTTAGATTTCATTAATTATATACAGCACCTCCAGCTGACATTCAGATGAAAAGATAAGAACTTGACAACTCCTAATGATTTTCCATCAATCACGCATTTGCTTGTGCAGGGTTGCACCCTTGGCCATTTGGGTACTTCCAGCCTGTAAAAATTTGGCAAATTTGATTGATTCCAAGTTTGCAACTTGCATTTGACCACCTTTATCAATTGATTCAAAACGGTTAGAAAGACCACATTTTACTCTGTTTTCTTGCCTCTATTTTTAACTTTCGGTTCAGTAAAAATTACTTTGGCTTGGAACAAATAAAAGAAAATTAAAGTTTTCAAAAAAAATAATAATAATCATAATAATAAAAGCAAAATTGAACAAATGAGTGTGACGGTCAAGATAGTCTATCTTTGAACAGTAAGTAGTTCAAATAGTTCATTCAAGAAATGTCCTCAATTATTGCATAACATATTTCCATGGAAAAGAATCAGAATATGTGGTAACTTATTTCGTGGAGCCCCTAGATGGGTATCCCTCAAACGTTTCACACTAGTAAAATCAACAAAAACCCAAGTACAATCTGCTGAAAAAACATAACCAAATAATGGGAAGAAGGAAAAACAAAAGCATACCTGGCAAGACTCCACAAATGTTGCCAGATATTGGATGACATAAAAACCTAGAAGGAAAAAAAAAATGTCTATATTTGTATTGCCGCCTCACCAGAGATGCATGATACACTTCTGACTATATCCCGCAAGCTGATTTTACATCTCACTTAGAATAACAAAAACCGAAAAACCTAGAATGATAACTCAAAACTCAAACCTTAACTTAAAAATACCTTATAACTTCTATCCCTAAATTTAATTGTTCAAAATAAGCACTCCAGTCAGCTCTAGATAAGCAATTTCTTTTTTTTTTTTTTTTTCAACTGAAATGTGTTGTGAGGATGAGCGAAATTCACAGTTCACCTGCTTCACCAGATTATCTTCATCTACATTATCATGATAACCAAAACAATTCTCCTATGCAGCAATTCCTGAAGCAGATTAAAAGCAGGGATGAATTAGAAAACAAAACACAGATACAATATATCAAAATACCATACAAAATAAAAATAAAATTTTCATGAAAAAAAAATTGGTTTGCAGTGCAGCAATGGCTACAGGAAACATGAACAATTTCAACCAAATATGCAAGGAATAAAAATAAACTACACCCAAAAAAAAAAAAAACTCACATCAGCACAAATATTGATAAACGCGCATCACAGAATTTGCTAGTTTTACATGCAACTAAACAAGCAGTTATCCTGCTTTCTGCTGCTTCATCTATCTTAGGGTATATAAGAGCAACTTGAACACGATGTTTCAACTCTTGAAAAGATGCAATAATCATGACTGGCTTAGAAATCTATAAGCCCATGTTGAAGAGGAAAAGACTTCATTTCAGAACAAGTAAATATGAAAGTAATAGTTGACCACAAAATGCTGACAGCTTTTATGTTAAATTTCAATTGCAAATTTGGTTCGAGTAGAATCCAGAAACTAGGTTTAGATTTCATGTTGAAATCCCATGGCACAAAGAACCTTTCTAAGCCACAACAAAGAACCTTTCTAAGCCACAATCTCCAAAGTGGATCTCCCTTGTTCCCACTATGCCTCAATGGATTTTTTTTTTTTAATTATTATTATTATTTTCTGTTGTTTATTCACCCCAATATACTTTCAAGAGCACGAACACATCAGCTCACAAAGAGATAATGATATCTGATGGCTGACCAATCGACATGTGCAACAAAATCTGCACTCCACCAATATTTATATCCAAGTATTTAAATTTTTTGCAGTAGTTTTTCTATTCCTAAGTTCAAAAAGAAGCATGGTGATGGGAAAGCCTTCAGAAGCCAATAATAATGACCCAAATTAACAAAAAGTCACAAGTACCCTGTGACTCATTAGCATTGTTTCATTGTTACAATAGGGGCATCTATCACTCCTCATTTAAGGGATATATACAAGAAACCAAGTCCATATCATACAAGAACTTGCTCTTGCATCGTTACTTGCACCAAAATGATTTATAAGAAACCTAGTGTACATAGGTGCATTCTCTTATACCATCACTATCTAAATTAGGATTTAAAAGCTCCAACAAACAAAATTAATGCCTTCGCAATGTAATTCAAAACTTATTTCTTGCAAAAAGTAATTTATTTTTTATTCAGGAACACAGACATGTCAAGGAACTTGTTTCAATTGAGGAAAATATACAAAAGCACTACATTCAAGAATAAAATTTACTCCACAGACTAACTGGGGGGACAATCAAATAGCAGTTTAAAAAACCTCGAAATGACAAATTCAAGTACAAAACCAAGATTAAGCATATTTCTGTGTTCTGCTCCATTTATCATAATTAAAACCAAATCCATATATCAACTTAAGCAACACACATTAAGGTCCAAATAGAACAAAAAGATCTCTCCATAGAGGATTCAGCCTTAGGAAGTCTATGATAAGATTCAAGATACAAAGGCTTTTGTTGAACGAGGGAAGTCAATATAATTTGCACTACCACACAGTTGACAGGATAGCAATAGGCATAATGAACTCCCAATCACAAAGGCCTACACCAAAGCCCATCACTAGAGCTGCAAGCGAACAGGTATATTGGTGAACATCTCATGTTTGAGCTCTACTTTTTGTTCGTTTATAAAGTAAAAAGGATGAGTTGGGACAAATAAATTGAAGCTCAGCTGACAAACTAACAAACATGAACATACATGAGCTTAGCACCATAATGTTCATGAACATATTCATTCTATGAGCTTAGGACCAAAATATTTTATGAGCATATTCATTCTAAGGCTCATTTAGAGCTCATTTACTTGGCAGTATATATGTAATAAAAGTTAATTTTTAACTAACTTTAACCCTTTAAAATACAAATTAATAGTTTATGCAATAGTGTTATGACATCTCCGCAATGATAGAATATATGTAAAACTAATATTAAATGGGAAGACTAATTAAGAATCATAACATTCAGGGGGGAAGAAAACGCATTCCACATCACTCCTTCTGCCCTTCTCCTTATAAAAAAAGCAGTAGAACCCCAAATCCATCCAAAGTGATGGCTTAAGCCATTGTGTGGGCTCTTTTTATCAGGTTCTCAAGGCCTCAAATTTTTTGACTTTCAGCCTGCTAAAAATAGGTTTAAGTCTAATGATAGTTCACATTTTCTAACCTGGAGGACTCAATTATTGAGATTGTCCTCTTTAAGAGCTCAGCGAGCTCTTCTAAGCTCAAGCTTGAACACATAAGACAAAAGCTCACTCAAGCTTCAGCTGAGTTCAAGCCTGAACAAGGAAGAACTGAACCAAGACTGAACATGAGAGTACTCCACTCACTCAGTTAACTGCAGCCCTAGCACTACCACAATACTAACTTGATTACACAGATCTTTTCCTCTATCCAGCTATGGTTAGGATCAAACTTAAAATTCAATATTCTTGAATTTGTCTTCATCTTTTAAAGGTGAAAATTCTATCCAATTCATAAATAATGCAACGAAAGAAGATATTACATTTCCAGGAAGAAGGGAGAAAAAATTATCATTTGATTCTTGTTTATTGGAAAAATTGTTGGACAATGAAAAAGGAAAGGTAAAGTAATAAAATGAGATGGAGGTTAAAGCAAGACATGCTAAATTTAAGAAATGGTAAGAAAAAAAATATAGTATTCATGACAAATGACCAAGAAAAAAAATATAGTATTCATGACAAATGACCAAAATAAAAAACCTTGATCCCATTATCAGTTTAAGAAAAACGCTTCTTGCGTTGTGCTAATTATATACTCCATATTTTAAACATTTGAAAGCAGCATGTCAATGCCCCAACATTAAAACCCTACATTAGGAAACCCTACTGTTTGTCAGATTAAAATACATGTCACATCAACGAGTTGGGAGTATCCGCAAATTCCCTTCCTAAACAAGTCTAGATCAGGCTAACATCACCAGAAAAATGAAGTATCTGTATATGTGACTGTTAAAACAAAATAAGGCCAAAGGCTTGGATTTTGTGGTCATTAATCATAACCCAATCAATCTAAGGTGCAGGATAACTAAAAAAGGAAAAAATATGTTTTGCAAATTCGCCCATGTTTCATCAGTCAAAGAAAAAAAATTTTCCAGACCGGCGTATGGCCAAGTAGCATCTGTCTCAAGAATCATTATCATAAATAACTATGAATGTATGCAGCGCTAACAATGAAAAAATTAATTTCAAACCTTTTGAGTTATAAGCCAAGATCAAAGAAAGAATATGTATTGAATTGAGAAACACAAAACAGTATGATTTAACTGAAGATTATAGCATTCATAATAGTTCAATGAAAAATGATAAGCATTAGCTTAAACATAGGCCAAGATAAAATGAATCCTTCAGTTTTAAATCATTGAATCATGCCAATATAGAAGACAGAAAGAACATCTATTGAACTTAGGAACACAGCAGTCCATCATTTAACTGAAGAGTGTTGCCTTCATTATAGGTCAATGAAATTTTTGACTACTACACCCCAAGAAGTTCATAACACTTCTATGAATCTTAAACCAAAAGTAGTATTCACAAATTTCAGATAAATCGATGCTTAACTATCACCATTTATTCTAAAAGTAAGGAATTATGTTTCCAGCTTTGCACCACAGATTCAAAAAAGAATATAGCTCCTATGATTCTTAATAAACTTCTCTCTTAAAGTAGTAAGAGCGCTCGGAGAAATTTGAGACTTGTAGGGTGTACAAAATAATGTTTTTCACTACTTTTTTCAGCTATTCCTTTGAATATCATCAAACATTTATCACAATTTTTTTGCACCTCAACTATCACAGCACATGTATTTGCATAAATGTTTAATTTATTGCAACATAAATTATTTACTACCTAAAATGACATGGAGGAAAGTGAGAAAAAAAAAATAGCATCCTAGATCTTTCCAAAGGCATACGTCTAAACTCGGTGAGATTGAGGAAACAACAGAGAATCTAATACTCAAATATCTGGATTTAAGCAACATTTTCTGAACACAAATCAATTAGAGCTCCCAATATTCAAATTGACTGCATTATCTATCCAAGAGATAAAGGTCTTTACTCCACTGAAAAGATGCTGGAAGCCAAATATTAATTCCTTGTTTTCACAAGGTTTTGAAGATTCAAACATATTTTTCTTGCAGAACCATGATAAGATTCCATAATGAAATGGTAAGACATTCTACATGTAAATCCAGTAAGACATTTAAGGAACAGAGCAAGCTACTAAAAATAAAAGCTCGTACCTCTATTTGACTGTCTCTTATTAACACTATAACCACCAACATAACCAGGAGAGTTTTTTACTGAAACATCAGGAGTGGCATTGCCAAGGTTGAAGCCAAAGGAGCCAGATCCATCTCGTTCAGAGTTTGATGATCGCCAAGTGGGGTCTACGTAATCTGAACTTCCACTATAGAGGTCCACAAAGGCGCCATCAAAGCTACCATTTGATGCAGCATGTGATGATGTTGTGGCCATATTATTCCCATTGTTTCTTCCATATCCACCTGTTCGCAGACCAAAACTGTTTTCACCACCTCCATACCCAAAATTCAGGTTATTGTTAGAAACATTACTTCCTCCACCTGGTGCAGAAAGTGATGAAGAACTCCAATTAACACCACTGTTGCCAAAATTGCTCCCTCCAATACTTCCACTTCCAGATCCCATGTATGCATTGGAACTTGCAGAGCTAGAGTTATAGTTGAGCACTCCATTTCCCCACAAGTTCCGAGTCACCGAGCTGAAAAAGGAACTATTTCCTCCATTGCCACCATCATATCCTATAGGACTAGCAAACCTATTTGCATTACCAATATAGTAAGGGCTCATGCCCCGTCCATAACTCAGATTGCTGCCAAAATTGGCATTCCCTCCATAACTAGGGCTCAATGCTGGTTCCAAATTTACACCCATTCCATAACCAGACCCAAATGGAGGAAACCCACTTCGGCCACCAGCAACTGGACTGAATCTACCATCCATCCTAAGTCCATATCCTCCAACTGTACTTGGAGTATACCCCTGAGTGTAACCATTGAGGAAACTATTAACCCTACTCAAGCCATAGTTATATCCACCAAGTGGGCTACGGCTGGGACCAGGAGATAACTCTTTGGGAACTGCTCGCTTAACTTCAACCATTTTTCCATTTAATTCATGAAATGTCTTTATCAAAACTTTGTCCACTGCCTCTTCTGAATCATATGTAATGAATCCAAATCCTCTTGGCCTCTGGGTGTTGTGATCATACATCACCACCACATCTGTGATTGTCCCATACTGCTCAAAGTACTTCCTAAAATCAGTTTCAGTCACTGTGGATGCTAAACCTCCAACAAAAATCTTCCTTGTACGGCCTGGGCCAGGAGAGCCATGAATGCTACTACTACTGTTTCTATACAGAATCTTCTGATCATCCCTGGGAACAGCCTTTTTTGCCTCAACCTGAGGATAGACAACTCATTAATTGTTAAAAAAACAAAAGCTCATATGCCAAGAGACCTATCAAGACTTGAAACTCAATTGAAGTGCATAAAGATTGTAAATTTATAAGGCAATAACAAGATTAACACAATTAAAGAAGAATAAACAGATAACTGTAAAGGCATGATTTTTCTCTTTGCTCAATTTGAAATCTAGTTAAATACAGAAGCAGAATTAAATGAAGTTCTGCAAAACGAACATTTGACTTGATTTATGATATACGGCAATGATTCACCCAATATCACTATTAGAATTTATTATGCGTTCAGGACGTCATACAAGCTTAACAAAACTTACCATTCTGCCATCAATGTTATGTTTTTCCTTAATGACACTCTCTGCAACAGCTGGATCAACAAAAACAACAAAACCAAATCCACGGGCACGCCCTGTGGTTCGATCCTTCATTATCACAGCCTCAACCACCTCCCCAAATGAGCTGAAGTACTCCTTCAGTCGCTCTTCAGTGGTGTCCCATGAAATTCCACCAATGAATAGCTTGCCATTATCAGATTGCATTGTTTTTAAATATCTAAATGTCAAACCAAAATCATCATTATTAATATGAAGTCCCAAACATATATACTGCAATGTATGTTAGTTAGATAATCCAAATTACAAAAAGCACCTTTTCAGGTTCAAAAATCAACACCAACTTAATCTGACTAAATGTGTGTTGACACTGTAAACATCAAATATCAAACATAGCAATTGGCACAAAAGAATATTCTCACTGTATGCAATAAAATGGCCATATATAATCAATTGAACAATTAAAGACACACCTTACTCGAACAATCAACAATTACCCAAAAACAAAAAGGATAACTTGATATGATTTGTTTGATGCAAAAACAAAAATCAACAGATCCTTCAACGATCAATCAACCAAGCAACTAGAAAAGAACCAAACCTGAAACCAAAAGAAATGAACAAAGAAGGACCCAGAAAATGAATTCAATCATATGGATTCAATAAAAGATTCAAACTTTGACGAAGTTGATAAGATCCAAATCCAAAATCGTATAAAACGCACCAATTAGAGGAAAACCCAGATGCCAAATCTCATCAAAAAACACAGAATTAAGATCTGAGAGGAGGAACAGCAAGAACAAAAACAGAGGGCATGCTCATCCTCCTCTACAATATGCCCCCCCTTGTTTCCTTTCAATTGGTGTTATAATTTTTTATCAGCTAATTCCAATTCAGTCACCAAACAAATTGCAATTTATTATATTTTAGTGGAAGAAATGGGTGGTTTTTTTTTTCTTTTTGGTTTCTGATAAATGTATAGGGAAGAGAAAATAAGAGAAGATTTTGTGGAGTCTGGTGTGAAGAATATATAGGGCGAGACTGAAAATGGCAGGAGCAGATTTTTATTTTTAGTCTATTTTTATAAATTTACTTTATTAATTTGAATTTATAATTTAGTATAATTTATCATTTATGATGATTTTTTTTTCTTACAAAGCAAGGTTAAAATGGAAACTCCAAGAAAGTCCCCCTTTTTATTTTTTATTTTCTTGATTTTTATCTGATAAATTTTATAGTAATTGCCTCTTGTCCTCCTCCTCCCTTCAGGGCTTATATAGGGAAAATTATAATATATGGACAAGTACACAAACTTTGTGTGTCTACATGCATGCACGAGATGTGATATTTCATTCCAACTGTAGCGGTACTGATCTTTTCTGGTTTACTAAATCACTTTGATTTTTTCATGCGGCTGTGATCTTCTGATTATTTGACTCTATTAGTAACCATTGATGGAAAGACTTTTTGATTTTTTTAACAAATTAATATATTAAGTGCGAATATCTTAGCTGCCTAATTTCAGTATCAAAAAATTAGAGGTGCTTGCCAATTTTGGTTGAGAGTTTGTGTTTATATACTGGTGAAATACAAAATGATTCCTTTTGCCGATCCATGTATTAAAAAAGTGACTTTTATTCTTCTTTAAGCTGTATTATTTTATTTTGCATAATGGGTTTTTTAAAATTACTTTTGCTAGTTTCAAAAAAAAAATTACTTTTGCTATGTAGCAGGGAAAAAAAGATGTTTTGGTATATATTGAAAATTGAACATTTTCACAGGGATATGAGATATAAAGATGGTTGTGTATCACACTCTTCATTTTTTTTTTTTCTTTTTATTTGATTGTTCCATAATAAAAAGTAGTCTCTTTTATTAATATAAATCTTCGATCATTAATATAATTTAAATTTAAAATCTCTTAAAATCATAATATACTTTTTAACGATTAATTGAATTGTAATGATATTGACGTGCTATTAGACTTATTTGTGACTTATATCGTCTAAAATGTGTAATATGCGTAATAACATTTAACTTTACAAAAATATCAACGTCGACTCATATAAATGGTAAATTTTGATTTTTGTATACAAATAAAATGTTAAACCTCTGGCTAGGTTTCCAATTAATTGTTATTACAATTTATGGAATCAATTGCAAACAATAAAAGAAAATAATTTTGTTACACTAAATGTAGCATTTCAAGTTATGCTTAACCAATTAGAAAAAAATATATATAAAAAACTATTCAGAATTATTTATATAAATTTGTGATATTATTGTCATATTAAAATTTTTTATTGTGTTAATATTGTTATTATTTATTTATACAAATTATTTATATAAACTTTTCAAAATTATTTATTTTATTTATATAAATTATTCATATAAACTATTCAAAAGTATTTATATTATTTAAATAAATTATTTTATTTTTTAAATATAAATCATACATTTCGGTAAATGTATGCATCCGTTATATTATAATTTTTTTTCAACAACTTCACATGCACATATATTAAAAATAAAAAGCATTAATGTAAAACTGAAGTTTGAATCTAAAATTATAAATATTCAAATAGTTTTAAAAATATTTTGGTGACCTGTTATAGATATGTATAACTATATATCAGCAAGGAAAATTATTTAATATATATACTTGGATTATTAACTTTTTCAATTAATTTACAATTTTTTTTTTACAATTATATATATATATATATATATATATTAAATTGGGTATAATTTTTTTTGAATAAAAAACTACATACATTATTAATTGGATAAATAGTATAACATAAATATGCAAGATCTAAAATAGTTATATAATTTTATAACAAATTTTTCTAGATAGTAGATAATTTGATTTGCAAGACTAGAACGTTGATAGAACATTTAATTAAACTAGAGCATATGAAGCATGCTCCATTTGATAATAATTTTCTAATTATTATTCGACTTTTTGATCTTTTAAAGTGTTAAATATAAATTAGATAAACTGCAAATCTATTAAAATAAGTAGCCACACAGTTTCTTTTACCATAAAATTCACAATAAAATATCATATTCAAGTATAAACAAATCAAAATATCAATCATGAAGCAACAAAATAGGACACAAAAATTCAAAATAATATAAGATCATAAAATCTTAAAATTTTAGAATATAAATTAGAATCCACTTCATAAAAAGATTATATTTATACATTATTTAAAAGACCAATTTTATAAAATCCCTTATGAGTTATGAAATAGAAGAAAATTCAATATCTCATATCTTAGAGTGTTTGGTTACAAAGGCTATATTTTAAATACCAAGAATAAACTTAAAAAATTTGCATCTAAAAGATGATGAAATTCTCCTAGGCTATTCCGCCTCTAGCAAGGCCTATAGGGTATCTAATAAAAAAATCCTTAGTTTTATAAGAATCAATAAATGTTGTATTTAATGAGTCTAACAAATGATCTTGGGAAAGGCAGTTGTATTAATGATCTTATCGGTGAATTCTTGGAATTAATCAAGAAAATTACCAAAAGGAGGAAGAAGTCATTGAAGAAAGCTAACAAAATCATGATGCATCTTTATAACAATAAGAGGAAGGCAATCAAGGTCTTCCAAAGGAGTGGAGATATACCAAGAATCATCCGAAGGAGCTCATAATTGGCAAGACATTAAAAGAGGTTAGTACTAGACCTCCTTTTAGGGCCTTATACAATAATGTTGCATTTATTTCTTAAATTGAGGCAAGGACTATTGATAAAACTCCTAATGATGAGTGTTTGGTGATTTTATGCAAAAAGAACTTAACCAATTTGAGAGAAATAAAATGTGGAAACTTAATCCTAGATCTAAAGATTATCTAATGTTGGATGTAAATGGATATATAGAAATAAGTTAAATGAGTAAGGTTTTATCACTAGGAATAAAGCTAGATTGGTTGTCAAAAGAAATGCATTGACTATGATGAAACTTTTGCTCTCGTTGCAATATTAGATGCCATTAAGATTTTTCTTGCATTTGCATATGACATGAATTTTAAATTTGTTTAAATGGATGTTAAAAGTGCATTTTCAAGTGACTTTATAAAGAAGGAAGCATGTGCTAAATAACCTCCTGATTTTAAACATCATGAATTTCTAAATCATGTTTTCAAACTTACTAAAAATTTATATGGTTTGAAATAACTTTTAGACCTTAGGATGAGAGGCTTAGTTCATTTCTTTTACAAAATGTATTTTCAAAAGGAAATCTTGACACACCTCTTTTTGTTAACTAGCAAAAATATGACTTTTAATTGTTCAAATTTATGTTGATGATATTATTTTTGGGGATACTAATGAAAGTGTTTGTGAAGATTTTTCCAAGTGTACTATTAGGGAATTTGAGATGAGCATGATAAAAGAGCTAAAGTTTTTCCAAGGATTACAAATTAAACAAGGCAAAGTTAGCATTTTCATCTACCAATCCAAGTATGTTAAGAAGCTTCTAAAAAAGTTTAGAATGGATGGTTGTAAGAGTTTAAGGACCTTCATAAGCATATCAACTAATCTTAACAAGGACGAAAAGCATAAGCCAATTAATAAGAAGAAGTATAAAGGTACAATTGGATCTCTTCTCTATTAAACGACTTCTAGACTTGACATCATGTATAGCGTTTATTTATGTCTAAGATTTCAATCATGTCCAAAAGAGTCTCATTTGCATGCTATCAAAAGGATTTTTAATACTTTTATGGCACAATATACTTTAAGACTTTGGTATCCCAGGGACACATCATTTCATATCATTTGTTTTTCAGATGCTAATTATGTCGATAGCTTACTTGATATGAAAAGCACTTCCAGAACTTGTCAATTCATAGGTGACTGGTTAGTTTTTAGGTTTAGTAAGAAGAAAGTTTCAAATGTTTTGTCCACCATTGATGCAGAATATATTACGGTGGATTATTATTATACCTAGGTACTTTGGATGAAATAATAACTCAAGGACTATTATCAAGTGGATCATATTTCCATCAAATGTGATAATACAAATACCATTAACCTTTCCATAAACCCTATTTAACATTCTAGGAGTAAGTATATAGATATTAGGCATCACTTTGAAAGGGATCATATGTAAATTAGTGATGTTATGTGAGAATTTATTAACACCAATAACCAATTAACCATTTTTTTAATAAGCCCTTTAATAAATAACACTTTAATGTCATTAAGAGGGAATTTAAGACGTTTGATAGAACCTCTCTAAACTAACTTATTTTCAAAATTGCATTCTATTATGATTCATGAATATGTGTTCATTGAATGTTTGATTGTGATCGGTGCTTGTTAAATTATTATTTTTTTAATGATTATATGTTTGATGGATGATCAATCTAAATACATATGAATTTTATTCATATTCACATGTAAAGTTGATTTTCAATAATAATTTGATCATATATTAAAATCCCAAAAGCATAAGATGTGTTTTTTTTTTTTTTATTGAGACTCAATTTGACCTATAAATTTCAACCATTATAAGTATTTCGTAGTCACAATTATTCAAATCTTCTACCCATTAAGAGTCCTTCAAAAATTATGGTCATGACAAGGAAATTGAGCATGTGATCTTCATTTTTCCTGACTGTGAGGCTAAGGTTCAAAAATCATGGTCCCAACTAGGAAGTTGTGCTTGTGACTTTCGATTTTGATTAAAAAAATATGGCATTGTACAACAGTCAAAATTTGAAATTAAGGATATTTTTAATCATTTGTCACCCCACATCTCTCTATTTAATCCTCTATAAGCGATCTACATTACACTTTACTTCATTATCAATACCTTCTAAGGAAATACTAAACTTTTCTCTTCTCTAAAGTCTCTTGTCTCTTCATCTTCTTCTCAATTCTCTACTTCTTTTCTCTTCCAAACATGGCACCTAAGACTAAGCCAAGTAGAAAGGCAAAAGGCAAGGCATCATAAACCACTTAAGCGTTAAACTCCTTTATTCTTGAACTTATGAAACGAATTACAAATGAAGAAAAACTCAACCATAGCTTTGTCAAGGACAAGGTTATAGTTCCCAATAAAGTCCTTATCTTGGCGGCCTTTAGGACCTTAGGCATTAAAGATGAAATTGAAACCTACCTCAATAATCTCCAATAGTTCAAATTCATATTTATAGAAGAGGATGGCTATGAAGAATTAACTAAAGAGCTCCTAGTTATCATGGTCATTGAAAGAAATCTTGCCTCTCCTTTTAGATGTTATCACATCTCCTTCAAACTATTTGGAGACCACTATAAGATAAGGCTATAAGAACTCGCCAACTTATTTGTACTTCAAAAGTAGGATGCATGGAACTTAGACGATTTAGAGATAAGCTATAATGATTTTCGAGGGAGATTTTTATTGAATCCAAGCATGACTCCAAGGTGATAGTAATGAAAATGTTAGTCCAAAGGACTTATTCTTTCTTTTTAGCCTTCTCAAAAATAGACCCATCCAAAGACAAAGTTTTAGCGGATCAATTTACCCACTTTGCCAAGATTAAACATAGACAAATCCTTCTTTTCTCTTATATTACTATTATAGCAAAGCGTATTAGATCTTCAACCCCCTGAAACAAAACTCTTTTCAAATTGACCTACCCTTTTGTCTCTAATTTCATTGATATCAACCATATGTTTGCTACCAAACGCATTAACCAAAAGAATGATACCTTTGAATATGTCTTTAGAGCACAAGGAATCAATGTCTAAGAAGAAAAAAGGACCAAGAGAAGGTCTCAAGTCACTATACAAGGTGAATCAAGTGTTCAAGTTAAAGTCATATGTTCTAAAGAACAAGGAACTCAAACTTGAATGACGTACTATCAACCATAGACCTTCTTGTATCAAAGGATATAAATAAAAATCTCTTAGAACTGTGCACTAAAGAGGGTGTTCTTATTGCTCTTCATTAGATCCTCACTCTAAAATCTCCTAGACCTAACAACATGACTGCTTTATTTTATCAAAAATGTTGGCATGTTATAAGATGATATCGAGTCTATTATTCTTGATGTGTTTAATAACTCTATAAATCATACTTTTATTACTTTGATCCCATAAGATATAGTCCTAAAATTTTCATTCTATTAGTACATATAATGTGATTTTCAAATTAAGTGCTAGTAAGTTAAAGATATTGTTGCTTGATATTATTAGCCAATTTGCTTTAGACCCTAGTCAACTCATTATTGATAATGTCCATTTATTTTTTGAAGTTCTTCATTTATGAATTCAAAAAAGAATGAAAGGCAAGATCATTTTGCATTAAAATTGAATATAAAGCTTATGATTGTGTTGAGTGGCCATTTCTAGAAAAAAATTATGCTTACATTGATTTTTGGTTTAAATTGGGTTAACTTGATTATGAGATGCATTACATCTATTTCCTCTTTTATCCTTTTAAATGGTTTTCCTTTAGAGTCTTTCACTCTTAGTAGGAGGTATCCAAAAAAGAGATCCTCTATCTTTGTATCTATTATTATTATTTATATAGAAATTTTTTGGCTCTTATCTATAAGGTGAATACAGGTTACTCCATGAAATTTAGATATGATAGCAAGCCCCCTCTCTTACTTACTTTTTATGGATGATAAAATAGTCTTTATGAGGGCTATAATGATTGAAGTAAATTACATAACAAACCTGTTGGGCCTATAAATCAACAACAATGCAACAGATAAATCTCAAGAAGTTAAAAATAGCTTTCAACTCCAATATTCGTGAGGGGATGCATTTATAACTTTAAACATCCATTAGCATTTGGTTGGTTACTCATCATGCCAAATTTTTTGGCTTACTTGTAGTTACAAATAAATCAAATAAAACAATTGTCAATATTTTGCTAGATGGAAAAACCAAGAAACTAAAAAGATGGAAGGAAAATTCCTCTCAGTTATTGAAAAATTAATTTTGTTAAATGTAATTGCCTCAGCTATTCCAACATATCTTATGAGTTGTTTCCTCCTTTCTATTGGAGTTTATGAAAAAATAAACTATTTATTGGCAAATTTTCAGTATGGCAGAAAATTAAAGAATGTCAAATTCAGTAAAAGTCTTAGAGCTCCCTATGTTTACTAAAATATAATGGCAATTTTTTTTTTTTAATGTCTTTTAGGCTTTTAATGTAGCAATGCTTGGGAAACAATGTTGAAGGCTAATCACTGATGATTGGCTAAGGTGTTTAAAGCCAAGTATTATCCTCAAAATTCTTTTTTATGCTAAGAATAATCTTAATCCTAATTGTGCACATAGAAGCATCGTAGTGGTAAAAGATTTACTTGATAGGGCATACCTAATAGTATGTTGGCACAAACAAAAGTATTCAAATATAGGGTGATAAATGGCTTCCTTATCAAGCTGGTTCCATAGAATGGTCTTTTCAATCGTTGTTATCACTGGATACCTTTATGAGTAAGCTTAGGCATGAAATGGTTGAGGAAATATATTTACTTTTCAAAGTTGTATTAAATGTAGCTCTCCTTTTGAGCAAAAGAAGACCTATTGATACCTGTGTTTGGCATTTGACTAAAGATGGATCCTATTCAGTAAGGTTATCATATGTAAAGCAAAATTTCAAACTTTTTTCTAACATTATTGCTACCTTATCTATCTCTCATTAGAATGGCTAATGAAATGGTTGTGGAACCTAAAAATTCTTCAACAAGTTCAACACTTTCTTTAAAAACTAAATTACGAACTTAACTATAACAATGTTGAGCTTGAAAGTAATTGCCAGAGTCTGACCTCTAATATCAAATAAAGTAGACCTATTAACTTACCTTAGTCGTATTATTAGAGATATTCTAAACGAAAGTCACCATTTCTAGTCTTACTTGTTCATTTTCAATCCACAAGCTCAAAATATGATTGCTCACCTTTTAGCTAGCTCAAACTTTAATAATGATATTTTTCATAAATGTTATTATTTTGCTAGTTGTCTACTTTGTCTTTGCCTCTATGTAAAAAGATGTTTTCAACATTCTTCTTATCTAATATAATCTTCGTTTTCTCTCAAAGAAAAATTCAAGTATAAGATTGCTAATCAAAAATTAAAACTTATAATCCATATCAATACTAAGTGTATTGAAACTAATTTGAAAAATAATGATTTTTTTATAAAATATAATTATATTGATAAAAACATTGAACTTAACATAACAACAAGATTCATTATTCAATAGATATATTAAGTCACAACTCAATATTTTTATTTTCAAAGGAGTTCAATTTAATTTCTATACTTAATTTCTATAAAATTGGACAGACTGTCTCAATAATAATATTATAAATTAATTTCATAAAGAGATGATAATAATTTTCAAATAGGATTAATCACACTTTATGAAAGAAGAACAAAAATTCTCATCAAACTTTTAAAAATAAATAAATAAAATCATATAAATCTACAAAAATAAATACAAGTTCATATTTATTGAAATGAAAATAGATAAAAAAAAAATAAAAAAAAAATATAGAGTTACCATTATTATTTTAGCTAATGATAATCCAGAAATATAAAAATAAAAAAAATTGAGAAAGAGAGAATAAAGAGAAAAAAACAACTAAAATTTGTAAAAAGAAAAGTTTTCACAAGTAATTCCATCAATATATCACGTTAATATCAACATAAAATGATTCTAATCCTATATTTGTACATCATGTTAAATCGATTGTGACTTTTAACAATGCTTTAGAACATTTTTTTTCTAAGTTAAAAGAATTTAATTATAACAATTATATCTGCTTTTTACATATTTTCAAATATATTATTCTCACTTGTAATGAACAACTGATTTCCATTAGATTGTAAGATAATATAATATAAAAATGAACACATTACTATGCTTCTTCAAATGGAAATTCAAAATCGATACAAATTGCATTAAAAATATTGCAAGCACAAAGGAAATAGAAATAATTTTGACCAGAAGAAATTTTCTAATGGTTTAAATCAAGACATAAAATTATGAATATTTATATAAAAATCATATCATGTGTTGAATGAATAACAAATTTTAAAAGTTATATCATCATTCATGTAAATCATGCCATCTTTTAAATTTTAAAGATTATTTATTTTTAAAAAATTTTCTTATATATTTGAATTTACTTACTTCATATATTAGTGAACTCAAATCATATTAAAATTTTTCTTAATTTGAGGGAAAAAATTAGTTCTTCCATTTGGTAACAAAACGAAAATAATCTCTCCATTTCGTGTCACGGAAAAAGAGAGGAAGACAGATTTTTTTTTTAAAAAAAAAAGTGTGGAAAGCTTCTTTTTTTTTTTTTTTTCTCTAGAGATTCTACGTTTAAATTTTTAAAAAGATATATGCTATACTAAATGTAAGTTTGTGACTGTGACACCATTTAGGGATATAACTAAAATTAGGATAAATTAAAAATAGCAAGTGATGTTAAAAAAAAAAAAAAAAGAGCAAGAGCAACAAATGAGCATTTTTCTTTAATTCTTCGTGCTCCGCACAAAAGGAACTTTGGTCTTTCCACTAGCTAGCTGGCTTTAAAAGCTACAGTTATTTGCCTCCAATCTCCCATCCCATTGCCTAACAAAAATTTTGCTTTGCCAGATAACCCTAGTTCATATGACCAAGGTCCATAACAAAACCACACAGCAACATTAATTAGCTGGGTAATTTATTTATTTTTTCCTTAAATTAAGGTTGAAATTTTGGGTTTTGTTTATTTCGAAGGAGGTTTTTTTTTTTTTTTATGTGTGCGTGCGTGCTTAGGGGTGAACATGAATTTTGAATATACCGAACCATACCGATTAATCAAACTGAAATGATCGAAATTAAAAAGAACCAAAAACTAACCGAGTCGATTTGCACTATAATAACAATTCGGAATGATACAGATTATTAATTTTTATCTGTATCAAACCGAATTAGACCAATTTAAACGGTTATCCAGAACATATATA
>CATIWR010592158.1:0-13772 GCA_949677035.1 Omphalea diandra
TATATATATATATATATATATATATATATATATATATATATATATAAAGAAAGCTCATGGCTTCATTAATCACTTAAATCAATAGCAAGAGAAAATTAGGTGTATCATGCCAAAAGGAGGGTTAGCATGTAGATGGGCTGCCTTAGCCAAAGCATGAGCAACGCCATTTGCTGACCTCTTTACAAATAAGACTGATAAATCACATCCTACATTAAAAAGAGGAACACAATCTGAAATAATGGTCCCAAATTCTGACAAATCTCAAGCCTTCGCATGAAAGGTATTAAAATAAATTACTTTTGATCTACGATCAAAATTGAAAAATTATTTTATAAAGTGCATAATTTAGTATGCTTAATGAAACTAATGTATGTATATCAATTGAGACAAGAAATAAAGTGATCATATTGATAAGAAAAATATAATGAACATGCAAAAATATACTGAATTATAGAATCATCTTTTGATTCAAATTATTTAAAAGTATATCAAAATTCAAATCTTATCAATATATTTTCTCTTTGATATTCAAAATATATACTCCAATTATTAGAGATGGTCAAGTTGAGGCCATAAAAAAATGATTTAAAAGATTAAAGGGATTTTTTATTCTAGACGAATTCATTAGGATTTACAGTCACATGGCCAAAAGTCAATATTGGGTCCATAATTTATTTGCTAATAACATGATCACGATCCTTCAATCAAATTTTGAGAACAATATCTTGGTCCAAGAAAGTATTCAACCTTGTGTAAAACAGTTCAATATTTCAATTGGCCTCTTCAGAATTTAATAAAAGAATGGCCACATATTAATCAAGAAGTTTATACTTTAAGGTGTTCGGCCATTACTATTGATGGCAAGCCATTTGAGCCAATCAGCCAGCAACTTGTGGTTCAAATTGGTCAACTTGACTTTGGAGTTATTTACTTTGCTGATCAACGAATCATAAACTTAAATTAAATCATATGCTAAAAATTCCATCTAAATTTAAAATAGTTTTCTTAATAGAAGTGCTTAAGGAGTGCATTTTTGGCCAACCTGTAACAATTCTTACTTGAATTGTAAGAATGAAGATGATGAGCGAATTAAGCTATCCAGCAAACAAACGGTATGGATATGGATCATATCACAATTTTATGACATAAAAATATGCAACAATTGTCACATCATTAGGAGCAAGATAAAAAACTCTTGATTTTGATTTTTTTTTTTTTTATGGTGTGATTAGTTGCTCTCACAGAGCTCACGAGGTGTTAGTTATTAGTGTTAGTAGAGAATGAGAGATTTTTAATATAAGTTTCTATTAAAGAAAACCCATTTGCTTCGTGAGATTTAAATCCAAAACTTTTAAGATTTTAAGATATCACCCTTAATCGGAGATCATTTGCAAAAGCGTTCTTGAAATGAATTAATAAATATTAGGAAGAATCATTATCCGATCCAGTCAATTAGTGGATTTAGAAGAATTTAAAGTAAAGCATTCAAGTCTAATGATTCCATTTTAAAGTGTGGGTAAAGTCATAAAGAGTCTAGACTTCTCCTATATAAGACATGCAAGTGATATTTATTTGACCAATCCGATTATGAAGTGGTCGAGATCAAAGACTGTTTTGGAGTAGAACATATCATTGGCGGCGGACGTAGAATTTAAACATAGGAGGTCAAGTTCTTGCTGGCTCTATCCATAAGTTTAATAGTTATAGTAATTTAAACCAAAAATGTAAAAATATTTTTTACAAAATTCATCTAGTCCTTAAAATAATCATGAAATTAGATTATTGATGATGCTTACCCAAAATTCTCTTAATAAGATTTATACAAGAAGAAAAAATATAATTAATATTAAAAAATTGTCTTTTTATAATAAAAAAATACAAGAATTTAATCATGTATGAATGAATATGAAAATCAATAAAATTTGAAGGTTAGTCAATTAATTCATGGAAATAAATTAAAAAAAAAATATAAATGAGTTTAATTTTAGTTCAGTGATATTAAAATTATTATTAAGTAAAAATATAAAAAAGTACCTTATTTAAAATTTTCAAAATAAAGATAATAAATTTTTCTTTAAATCTTATGTAGAGTTTGAATAAATAATTTAAATACAGAAAATTTTATAAATATCATCCAATGGTTTCATAAAATCTCTAATAAAAAATAAAATAGTCAAATAAATTTTTAGGATGATAAAATAGAGAAAATATAATTTAATATAGAGTAAATTAAAGAAACGAAGGGTTGAGAGGAAAAAATAAATTTTTAGAGTGAAAATACATGGACAAATTTTTTTAAAAAAAAGTTGGGAGGGCCAATCTAAACTTAATGTGAAGTACATTAAATAAAAAAAAAAAGAGTTTTCTTACCAAACATTTTAGTATAAATTTCTTAAAAAACCAAAGACTTTATTTTTCCCCCCCTTAATCATATAAAAGGTAAGAAGTTAAATCTAAAATATTTAGGTCTTGATAAAGGTGTACTATTCACTAAAGCAAGTTTGTTTATGTCTAGTGACTTTATGTTTAAATCTCATGAATAATAAAATTAAAAGGTTTGAAATAGAAAATTCAATCAGATAACATCAAATTAAATTCATATTTCATTTCAATGAGTAGAACCAATCATGTTATAAATTATCATATGAATGGTTGTAAAGAATTGACTTGATCACCCCCAAATTGACTATTTGAACTCTTACATAGAACCTGCCTACTTCAGGAGGCTTTCACCACCAAAGGACTTCGGACAAAATGCTTCCCATCAGACCATGTCAGTCTTCCAAACACATAATCTCTAGGCTCCCATGTAGTCAGATTTTTCAATATAACCTTAAATTTCTTCTCTTCACCTGTTTTCTCAAACTCCAAGATTCCAGGGTTAACCGAAACTGAAACTCCATGAGGTGCCCTGAAAGTTGCGTAGTACTTGCTAGGAGGTCCAACATTCTTGACTCGTCTAGTTACTGTTACAGGGCCATCGAGATTAGGAACTGTGATTGATGGGTAGTTAAAATCCTTCAAGCTGAAGGACTTTGGACATGAGTAAGATTTTCCTCCTGTAAATAACTCGATTTGGGTTTGGTTGTAGCATAAAGCACATAAGAAGTTTAAGTAATCCTTTTCAGCTAAATCATAAACTAGGCCAGGATTCATTGCTGCGTTTGGTCGCACATGTCCTGCTCCATAGTCGAATGGAGTGGCCTTGCGGTTTGTGGATGAATCCAGCATTGGCTCCATGTTGTTACCTCGTGTTCTTGCTGCATGGTGCGATAGATAAACATTACCATCAAACCTTGCGCTATATTTGGACAATTGTAATTTTGGAATATAGTTAAAGATTTTGAATCAAATAAATGCAGAAAATGAATGAAAATATATTTAAAGTCAATATAATGTATTAATATTATTTGTGTAAGATTGACACTAAAAATTAAGACGGTATTTGGATGTTCAAAAATAGAAAAGTATAATTATAAAAAGTTACTGCTATAATATAGAGATATATTAGAGCAAATATAGAAATTGAATGGGATAAGATTTATGTAGCTATTTTTGCAAAGGAACAATAAATAAAAAGCTCAAACGAGGTTAAGCGGTGCAAAACTGTACATATTTGAAGTTGTCGTATATAGTAACACTTTTTTCTTATATATAAATTTGTCTCCAATTGAATGGCAACTTATACTAGTGGTGAAAATCTTGCCAAAATCACATGTGGTTAATTTAATTCGGTTTGTTTCATATAAAATAATGTATTAATGAAAACTACATTTTAAAAAAATATTTTTTGAGAAAAATATTTTCTAAATAATATATTTTCTAGTGTTTGAAATACATTATAAAAATATTGAATTTATTTTGATTTATAAGATTATAATAAAATCTAAATTATAAATATTTGTATTTATACTCTATTATTTCATATAAAAAAATATATAAAAAATAAAAATTTTTATGGGTCTTACTTATATTCGACAATCATCATGGGTCAATAATGACTATTGACAAATGTCGGTAGTTAAGAATGATTGTGATAATAAATACATATATTTATATGATTTATTTTTTTATTTATATGAATTTATTAAAATCTATAAAATGTCTTTCTTTTTTTAAAAGAAGTCATTTTATTTAATAATGAATTAATTTTTCATTGAATAAAAAAAAAAATTTCATTGACATTGGTCTAGTCATTTAAAAAATGGTGGTGCTGCTACGAAATTTCACCCCTATTGCAGCGCTAAAGGCAAATCATTGGCATGGAGTAATACAAAAAGAATTCACAAGGATCGAAAAAAGTAGCAAGAAATATTGCATAATGCATACTTTTTTATTAATTTTTTTAAAATCGGACTGATGAGTGAATGAATTAGCTAATTAATTTTTAATTTGATTAATTTAACTGATCTGATTATTTTAATTAATTAATTTAATAATAAATAAAATTTAAAAAATATTATTAATATTGTTTTAAAAATCCAAAAATATATCAAAAATATATAAATATATTTATAATAATTAAAAATATTAAAATAATATTAAAAACTAATCTAGAATGAACCAAATGGACTATTAATCTGATTTATCCAAACAACCGGTCTGGTTCAGTTTTCAAAACATTGGTTAAAGGAAAGGGAAATGTTACGTACCGGTAGTCATGAGTGCCGATCTGATAGCAGCAGGACTCCAATCTGGGTGGAGTGTTTTGAGAAGGCCAACAATGCCAGAAACATGAGGACAAGACATTGAAGTTCCAGATTCTGAGTTAAAGGAAATCCTACGCTTGTCAAATTCTTCTTCAGTTGGTCCTACTGCTAAAGTGAAAGCAGCAAGTATACTAACTCCAGGTGCTGTGATATCAGGCTGAAATAAAAATATGCTGGCTGTTAAGACAACGTATTTATTTAGACAAAATCAACAAAAACATATAAAATAAAACCTTTAGGATCGATGGTTCAATGACATTAGGTCCCCTTGATGAGAAAGCAGCCATAGATGGGGCTGGTTTTGTAGCCAATCGTGTCTTCACACGGGTCATGTACGCCATAGGAACCTGGGTGGTGTTGAAGAAATCAAATAGAGTTTCACCATCAGTGAAACTGATATGAGCAGTAGCAAGCACATGAGGGTCAGCTATAATTTCGCTGCCTGACTTTTCATCGTTAACCAATATCATTCCAACAGCACCCGCAAGAAGAGCCTGCTCTCCTTTGTCCACTCTCCCCGTTTCCCCCCGAATACAGACCAAAATTTTTCCTTTAACTTTTTTCGGATCAAGTGCTCCAGCCTTACAAAGTGAACTGCGAAATCGTGCAATTTAAAAAAAATAAGTTAAGATACTCGAAGCACACATGAGGTAAGAACTCGACCACTGAAAATGGCTACTCACGCATCTACAGCTGACTGATCAGGAACTTTTGCAGCTTCCCCAGTGATCAGTGGATAGAACTTCTCAGCTGGCAAGCCCTTTTCCGAAAGGCTCGTGCCCTATTCAAGAAAACAACATGGAACATAATTTTTACGAGCAAGATTAACCCGGCATGTTTGCTTCATCAAGGGAATATAAAAGGAAAGGAAATATGGACATCCGGACATGTTTGGATTATTACATTTTTATAATATAGACACAGAAAATGAATCAAATGAATACAGAAAGTAAAAATCAATATTTAGTATTAATATTATGTATATATAAAAGGATATATTTTTCCTGTAAACAAGAAGCAGAAAATTTACGTGGGGTGGGAGATTTTTCATGGTGTGTTTGTGGGACATAAAAATAGAAATTAACTGTTTTCCTTTTTTATTCTAATAATTTTTTATCACCATGAGATTTCCTATTGTCCAATATGTATGGAAAATTTATCCTATATGAGATTTCTCTTGCTGTCCTATATGTAAGAAACATTTGTCCTATATAAAATTAATCTTAAACACAATTCAGTAAGGCACTATTAATCATACTCGTATTTGAATATTTCAAACTGGAAAGTATAATGAAAAATGATAATGTTATGTATCTATTTTGAAAAAGAAAATCTAAATAGAGTCTTTTCCTAATGTTATTATTCATTATGGCGAACCTATCACTACTCTTTTCAAAATTTGGACTTCGTTGTCTACGAAACAAGAAAACCGAATCTTATTCCAATTTCCATAACTAACCAAACATAACCTCAATTCCATGGAATTACTAAAAAAAAGTAAGGACATACCTTAAGATGCCTCTTGTTACCCAGTGCAACATAGGTTGTGAACTCACGGTCCGTGGTGCTAGCACCAACAGTGATGAGCCATGGAGCAACATTTGAAACTGTTTGTGGGTCTGGTCCTGAATTTCCAGCCGAGGCAACAACAACAATGCCTTTCGTAACAGCATGAAATGCACCAATTGAAATGGGATCGTTGAAAAAATCAGCAGGTTCTCCGCCCAGAGAAACCGATAGCACGTCAACTCCATCACTAATAGCAGCATCAAAGGCAGCCATGATATCAGCGTCAAAGCACTCGCCGCTGTTATTTACTGGCGGCCAACAGACCTTGTAAGCAGCGACACGAGCATTAGGTGATCCACCCTTGGCAGTTCCATTACCGTTTCCAAAAACACTAGCTCCTGGAACAAAGGCACCACCTGCTGTTGATAAGGTGTGAGTTCCGTGTCCTGAAATGTCCCGGCTGGTATTAAACGTGGAGTTCAGATGTCCAACAAATGAAGCATAGCCCTTGTTGAAGTACCTTGTTCCAATTAGCTTCCTGACACAGAACAATATTTAATTATTAAGATTATAATAAGATTGTTTTTCAGCTAAAAATTCCTTCAAGATATATTAGTAGTTATGGCTTCAGACGCTTGACATGAAAGTAACAACAGTAATAATTAATATTAAAATTATTGATGCAATTTTGTACAAGTAATTAACATGTCCATGTAATTTGCATGTGCATAAAAAATATTAATTATTGAACAGCGAGCAAGAAAAAAGAGGATACAACAACAGATTCATGTGACTTGATTTGATTGCTAACCATGATGACCCTCAGTTGACCATAGCAGGGAAGAGCCCATAGTTTAACTATTTCTGAATTTATATGCTGATTATGTCAGGGTAAAGCTAGAGCTATAGTCTAACATTACTAAAGGTTAAAATTAATCAATTATGAAATTTGACCCATTTTTAGCAATATGTACTCTTTTGTATGAAAACTGGAAAGAAAGAACTTCAATTCGATAGAAATATGGCATTGGGCGATTCCGTATAGAGAAAAATTGGAATGTAACCTGTTGCACTGTACTTCACTGGTGTCATGCTGACAGATCCCTTGCCAGTTGGGTGGGACAGGACCCATTCCATTTTCGCTAAAGCTCTGGGATTCAGGCCAAACACCTAATAGAAATCCCAATAAAATTTTTGGTTTTAAAAAAATAGTCAAATACATGGAAATAATTGACAAAGCAATACGGCACCAACGGTAATTATTCTACAGCGCAAAAAGAAAACAAAAGTTGGTATGCATGGTTCAGCTTTATTTTGTTCTTGACCCTACCACTGTCATAGTCCTGATGTTTAAATACTCCAACAAAAGGTTTTCATACTAAACAAATTCCAGGATAAACCCAAGAATAGTACTTCTAGGCTTTGTAAATCTAGTGAAGTTCTTTTTCCCCAAGGAGCATTTGTTCGTACTTTCCCTAACCCAGCAAATCATGTTGTACACAGAATTCCACTCTAAAATTAGTATGATAATAACTAATTAACATGGAAAAATAGGTGATTTGAAGGATTACTTCTCTTGTTGAGAAAATTTCAAGAAATGGATCACTATATATAGTATAGTGAAAACCAATAATAACCATATGGTAGTCAACTGCAATGAAAAATGGGGACGAAGCAAAGAATCAAATCAAAAGCCTAAAGCAAATAATAATGCTCAAATCATGATTAACAACTCAAATTGAATGCTCACCAGTGTCAAGGTTACCAATAACTACATCTTCACCAAACCTTGCACGGTTCCAAATCGAACTAACAGGAACCACTTCATCTCTTTCTAGTCCAAGAAAATTCCACGAATGTGTTGTGTGCAGATTTTTTCCTTTGTTTAAGAAAACTGATATCACATCTGGATGGTCTGCATTGATTAAAGTGTTGAGAGGATTCTAATTAGCCCGTCGACAATGAAGCAGAGCAAACACATAGGAAACAGAGACATAGTTTCTTTCCACGCACAGAACTTAATAAATTTATGAACTAAATTAAGAAGAGTAAGCATGAGTCGGAAACTTCTTACTTGCAAGTGCTTCTGCTTCCTCTTCTTCAAGGACTGCAGCGAAGCCATTAATGTTTTTAGTGTAGGAGTAAAAGATTTTGTCCTCGGCCTTCTCTTTGCTGCGGAAGAGACCTTGATGAGAAAAGAATCAGAACAGAAGTATTTCATGGACTGTTTTATTTTCTGGCATAGAGTTTACCTTTTGGTCAATGATTCAAGCAATTCATAATGGGAATTTTTTACACTCTTGAAATCAGACAAACCAGCCCCTGGACCATGTGAATGTGATCCCAAATACACTACATAAGACTGTACAAAAGGAGAATTTGGTGATGTTATCGAAAACCCTTGTTAAGATTGGCACTAAAAATCATTGGAAGTCCACCATTTTCATGATTCTGAAAACAGAGGAGTAAGAATCCTAAGAAAAACAGAACAGAGAAAAAGCAAAAAGAAAAGATACAAAAAATGCTCACCTTTTTTACAGCAAAAGTTGGTGGCTGCAAAAGAGAGAAAAGAAAGAAGGCATATAGAAATAAAGGAAAGATAATTGAAAGTCCCATTGCTTTTGCAGTTTTTTTTTTTGCTTTGAATTATAATCAATCTTCTCGTTTCTATACTTGTAGAGAGAAGAAGAAGCAGCGTAAAGGTCTGCGCTTTTACTCTGTTCTTATTCTCTGAATTTTGCCTTTTTTTGGAAGCAAGATTGCTTCCATTTTGTGGTAACGGACAATTAAGAAAAAAAAAAAACTTCCATTTTGAGAAAATATTATTGGTCATTTTGTAGAGCCAGAATTTTAAATTCTTCATTCAATATTTGCTTTTCCACAACAGATACTGACCGTTGTGATATGGGTGGAAACGATCCTTCTATGATATTCTGAATTTTCTTTTATTTTATTTTCTGTTTCCGGTAGAGCTCATTTTAGTGCATCATACTAAATCTACCTCCATGACATGGGCATTGGGCAGATTGTATACACTATGACTCCAAAATCACAATAAAATGAAATCATTGGTTGACTCCAAAATTTGTAATAAGAACTTGGCAATGAAGATGATGAAATTTAAAATGATTTCTTCTCAAATATATAATCTGAATTGCGATAATAAATTATATTATTGCGTTAAAGGCAGCATTTGACATTTTTTAAATAAAATAATTAGGCAAAAATTTTCACATTTTATATTTGTCTTTTATATCTGCTCAGATTATTTTTATAGAATTTTTATAATGCATTTTTTTTTTTTTGCTGTTGAGCTTTCAATTAGAGATTATCAGTAACTGTCTGTGACTTATTAAATCATGTTTAACATGAATTTTAATATATTAGTATTGACGATTAATTTTTATATTAACTTATTTTAAATCCTGTAAAAAAAAATATATATATTTTTGCAAATGCATCCTAGAAGTAATGTTTTTTATCTTTTGAGAAGACCCCTTGCAACAAAATTCGAAATCATCCCTTCATAGAATCCCCAAGAATCAAGCAATAGGTTAAATGTTAAGCAAACTACTAACCTAAAGTTCAGGAATTGCGCAAAGATGAACGATTCCCCAAAAAAGAAAAGGTCAAATTGTTTTATATTGGCAGATTATTTTTGGAAACTGGGGAAGAGATAAAACTATTCAAAATTATATGCGTTTTCTTATCATTAATTAGTTTTTTTTTTATTAATGTTATGAGTAATTATAATAAACTTTTAACGTTAGCAACAATGTAAAGTAAAGGTTGTAAATGAATTTGGGTTAGGTTAATTATGGACCTGAATAATTTTCATCATATTTTTTTATGTGAACTTTAGTAAAGTCATTTTGGATTACAGGTAAAACGAATCATAAGATTAATGTACATAAAAGATTTTGAGTTATTTTCAGATTTTTTACAGATTTCAAATTAGGTTAGAATTAAACCAATTATGGCAGTTCAATAAATCAGGTGGAATCAAATTCAAGTTTGACTCTTTTTTTTTTTTTATTATTTCATATCAGATCATATTTTAAATCTTTTTTAATTTTAAATCAAGAGAAGTTTTTTTTAAACAAATTCAAATCGGATAAAAAAACTACTTCTCTAATTTATAGTCAATATCAATAATTAAAGGAAAAATAGCCATTGACATTGTTTACTTTCGTCTGTCTTTAATAAAATTTTTTCATTTTCACGACATTATCACACTCAAATCAATTATAATTGAATAATTTTTTTAACTTTCCTAGAATAAAATTAAGTTGAATATTTATTTCAAAAAAATTAACTTTAATATTTCAAATTAATGTTGAGTTATCTTTATCGACTTTCTTTTACATTTTATAGCTAAATTGTTTATATTGAAAATAATGGTAATTAAAAATAAGTGAAAATGATCATTTTTCTCTCAATAAATTACTTTGTCCATCATATAAATAAAGTTAATGGTAAAAAACTGCAATTTCTTTTAACCTTGCATTCCATTATATCACACTATAACACCATATCTAGTGGAGATCGAGATTTCTTCAATTGATATAAATGTAGAATTATCAAAAAAATTTATAATGAAAATAGATTATTATTTCAGTGTTGAGTTAATGTGTCATTATATATATATATATAACTTAAAATATTGACATTAAATATTTTATGAATGATATATTTGTTCAGATAATATATATTAATTATCTATTATCAAATTATATAACTATATTATATACAATATTAATATTAATTATGATGCATTTACATTATGAGTAAATTATGTATTATAAATATATAATATACTATATAATTATAGTTATAAGTAAATATACAATATAATCTAACTACATATATAATATATAGTTTCACTATATATCATATCATACACTATTTATATATAATTTATAAATATATTATTAGTATATTGATCTGAATTTAATATATTGCATCAATTTAATTTTTATAAGATAATATAATAAAACAAAATTTTTATGAGAGAAATTTGAATTTATTTGAATATGAAAATTTTATTTTTTTAATTAAGAATTGAGACCGAATTGAATTAAACTAGACTAAATAGAATTGAATAACCAAACTAAATTGAACTATTTTTTTTTTTCAATCTAATTCAATCTAGTTCTTTATTTTTTGGTCATGGTTCTTGTCTTTTAATTTTTAAAGATCAATAATTTAGTCCAATCCTAGTATTTTCTAAAACACTGAACTGGACTGAATGTTGGTCAGCCCTATCTGTTGCCACTCATAAGAAGTAGAACTATGCCTCTACTAGTTACTACTATTTTCAAACATCAAACATTTTTTTGCAGAGAGAGGCCAAACTCCCTCAATAGAATAAAAGAACGAAACTAATTTGTAAACGTTAGCCTCAATAATTGCTTGTTTTCAAATGTTGAAATCCCTATTCTCACCAAGTTAATACAACCACTAATTTTTCATTGCTTTGATATCAATTAAGGAAATATAAAATGAATCAAAAATTTTATCTTTTATGATTATCACTTGAATTTTGCAATATTTTTCAAATTAGATCATTGATGGTAGAACAAATTCACAAATTGAAAATTATTCAATTTCATAATATTTAATGTAGATAATGGTTAGAATTTCTTTTCCTTTTTTGATATGAATGTAAATAGTGAATATTTAAAAAAATAAAAGAATAAAAGGAAAATATTTTATATGAAAAAGCTCACATGATAAATTGATGATCATGCAAAATGTTATTAATGGTTAGATTACTTTAAACCAATAAAAAGGAAAAAAAAAAAAAACTATTAGATCAAAAACTTTCCAAACATCTCAGTCATTCATCATATGATATAAAAACTCCTTAAAACTCTCTTCATTTTAACAATTTTCAGTGGCACGATCTTCTTTGACCATCTTCATTTTGTTTGTTCATATGATCTAAGGTACTTTATCGTCTCTCTCTCTCTAATTTATCTTCTATTTGAACGCGACTACTCTAATGGAGGATCCCTATCTACAGAAGCTTTGTTAGAGCTTAATGGAATTTTGTTACAAGAAACTGTTGATGAAGCTATTAGAGCTCTTGTGTTGAGTGCTATCCATACAAATTTTAATGTTATTTCATAGAAAAAATGATGCAAACATTACTTATAGGTTTTGATGCAAAACTAGAGAGAGCCTAAAATCTACACTCTGAGACGTGAGAGTTACAAATCTAACACTAAAAAAGAAAAAGAAGAAGAAGAAGAAAGAGGAGGAGGAGGAAGAGCAAAAGAAGAAGGAGGAGGAGGAGGAGATGATGAAGATAACAAACAAGATGATAATGAAAATGATGAACAAGGGCAACCAAATTTCTCTGAAGAAGAAGAAGAGCTTGAATACTTTGAAATTGGATACTTAGATGGACCTTTTGAACCTTTGCAAACTAAAGAGGAAGCTAATCCTCAGAGCCCTAAAAAAAGGAAGGAGAGGTAGTATGATCGATGGGGAAAGGGGGAGAGGGAGGAGGGTTGGTGTAATAGCTTTGTTGACTTCAAGAGAGCTTGATATGAGGGCTTTACATGCAATAGGTTATCTACAAGAAAAATGTGCAATAAGTGTTAATATTTGTTGGTCTATTTAGTTTGATCGCTCACTTATTTGTTTTATTGATATATTAATTATAATACTATCACATTATGAGTAAATTATGTTTTATAAATATATAATATACTATATAATTATAGTTACAAGTGTGTGTGTGTGTGTGTGTGTATATATATATATATATATATATATATCAAGTTTTACTAGCAGTATATATAATTTATAAAGATATTATTAGCATATTAATCTCAATTTAATATATTTTATCAATTTGATCTTTTATGAAATAAAATGGTAATCCAAAATTTTATGAGGGAGATTTGAATTTATTTGAGTATGATTTATAACTGGGACCAAATTGAATTGAATGGAATTGAACCAAATCAAATAGAATTAAATAACTAAACTGTATTAGATCGATTTTTTAGTTCAATTCAATTTGATTCTTTATTTTTTGGTCCCTATTCTAGTCATTTAATTTTTAAAGAATCGATTATTTGATCTGGTTCTGGTGCTTTTTAAAATACCGAACTAGACCGAACCATACTCAATCCTAACAATAAAGCAGCCGATAAATTTTATACACAAAAATTTTTTTATAAGTAAATTTTATCTATATAATTTTTATAGGTAAATAAAAAATTTCTTAGTTAAATTAAGTTAGAATAAAATGATTATTTTCATTAGTAAATTTTTACCTATAGAATTTTTCACAAATAAAATTGTATACAAATATTTATCTAAAGAAGTTTTTGTAAGTAAATATGCTAGTAAATTTAGCTACGAAATTTTTTTTAGATATATTTATCCATTATTCTTTTTAGATCTATAGATAATTTGTAAATAACTATTAGTAGCACAACTAAATCAATAGGTAATTTTCATTTATTATTATAATTTATATATTTACTAATATTATAAATATATGATAAAATTGAATAACTATATATATATATATATATA